>ML824361.1:70735-83609 GCA_009831015.1 Picea engelmannii | reverse complement strand
TGAATCATTTCTCCTTTCTGCATCTTGGTATTCTTCAATTGAGATCTTAGGTTCATCTTTCGGTTGATGTTCTTTCCTTCGTATAGTTTTCTTAGAGATTCAAACATCTCTTTCAGAGTTTTCTTGGATGATACATACGGGATCAGGTGGTCTTTGATTGAATCTGCAATGATTCTTTGAGCCATGATTGAGTCCTTCTGATGCTTTTCTTTCTCTACGACATCTTCAGGTTTCGACACTTCTTCTTTGATGAATCTTGCTAGGTCATTCTCTGCAAGGATCAGACCGATCCTATACTTCCAGGCACGAAAGTTGTCTATGCCTTATAGTTTCTCAACAAGCTTTGTGCTTGCATACATCTTGTACTTGAGGCTATGAAAAATGACCAAAAATGAAAATGCTTAAAATCAAATTTTGACCTTACCAGGAGGTGCGCTTGGCTGAGGCGAGTAGCCTGGTGTACTTGGATCTGAGAAAATCCAATTTTTGCCCCTTCAAATCTGATCTGTAGATTTCTGGACTGGTGCTTCTGGTACTGGTTTTCTGGTACTTCTAGTACTTTTGTGAAACTAGGGTTTCACTTTCCGGGAGATCTAGCCACTGAAAAGGTGCGCTCAAGGTGCCAAAATGATCCTTGGGGGAGGGCGCAACTTTCTAGGTGGTTTTGGAGCTGAAAAGATTCACTTTTGAAAAACCCTAATTTGCAAGTACTGCAACAGTGACGTTTTTCTCTTGCGAAATATGCTTCCTTCAGGTTGGCTCTGATACCATGTTAATGTTTTGTGTCATTATTATAGTTCTTTGCATTTCAATAGATAAGAGAAACATAAGAACAAGATCATTGAGAAATACACATTCACAAAAGACACAACATTTATCCTGGGAAACCCTCTAGGGGAAGAAAACGCAGCAAAAACTTCCTTATCATAAATTGCCAATACAATGTCAAGAGATAACTCAAACCAATACAGAAAGTCTTCTCCAAAAGATGCGCCACTCTTCTCTCTCTCTCCAACTGGTAAGTCACAACTTGCCTCTTAGAAATGAGCAGGTGTGTTGTGTGTCAAAGTGAGGCGCTAGCCTCTCTATATATACAAATCTGGCACGTGTGAAGTGTCTTCACTGGCAGGGCCGACTTCTCACTCTTGGTGGGTAAACCCACCTTTATTATGTTTCTGGGTCTCAATAATAATTGCTGGGGTCGACTTCTTTTTCTGCCTATTACAATTGTCTGTTGACCAATCCGCAAAAGGGGATTTGGTCCTAATACAATAACCGACATGATCAATCCACAATGGGGATTGATCCTATGAATAATATAACAATAATAATAAGAATATTCTTTGCAGTGACATTATTTAAACAACATATAACATAGGGGATAGAAGGAAACCTTTCCTTAGACCCCTGGAGGCTTTGAAAAAAGGTGTTGGTCTACCATTAATCAATGGAGCAATCCAAGGGTTATTAATGCAAGAACTAATCCAAGATACAAAGGACTCGTTAAAGCCAATTTTTTCCAAAACTGCATTTAAAAACAATGCTTAACCCGATCAAAATTATTTTTCATATAAATTTTTATAATCATATCTTTCTACCCATTCATGAAGCTTGAATGAATCGCCTCCTAGACCAGAATTATGTTATCCTGATTTTATTGCTTTCCACAAAACCCCCTTGATTTGGGAGCATAAGACGGGCTACGAAGGGCCTCAACCTATTTGCAACAATCTTAGCCATAATTTTATAATATACATTACAGAGAGAAATGGGACGAAATATACCAATGGAAGATGCATTCTTTTCCTTTGGAATTAAAACCAAAAATGATGAATTTGTGGCGCCTCCCATACGAGACGACTTATGCACATATTGAACCATCTGAATGAATTCTAATTTAATGATGGACCAACATCTTATATAAAAGTGAATGCTGAAGCCATCCGGGCCATGGGTTTTATCAGGGTTGAATTGTTTTATAGAAGCAAAAATCTCCGATTATGAGACTGGCTTAATCAACTCCAAGTTATCCTCTTCCTTGATTAAAGTTGGAATGTGTGAGATTAATTTATCACATAATTCATTATTCCAATCACCCTCTTCTATGTATAGATGTTCAAAGTGTAAAGAAGCGACCTTTTTAATTTCCTCAAAATAAGTAATAACTTCTCCATATTGTAATTTGATTTCCTCAACCCTGATCCGCCATTGTCTTACTTTAGCCTGCTTATGAAAGAATGCCATATTTTTGTCCCCTTCTTTCAGTCACAGAGATCTAGATTTTAACCTCCATAAGGTTTCCTTGTCCTTAATGGATTTTACATATTTATGAAAAGCTTATTGTTCTTGTAGTAGGAAAACTGAATTTACTTCCATACTTTCCATCTTGTCTTGTATTTCTTCAAGCTTTGTTTTGCATTCTTCAACCTCTATATTTGGGGTATTTACTAAGGTCTTGAACAAGTCCTTGATTGCAACTTTAACCCTTTTTAAGTTTTTTTCCTAGATGTGAACATGGGACCCAACAACCCATTGGCACCAAGCTCTAAAAAACAAAGGGAAAAAATGAAGATTCTCCATCCAAAGAGGATTGAATCGGAAGGGGATGCGCCCCAAATTTTCTTCTTTAGAGAAGGTGATAGAAACAGGGAAATGGTCAGAACTAGACCAAGGGATTATAAGAGAGGAAATATCTTTAGGGAGGGATAGGAAGGAGTTGTGAATAAGGAAACGATGAATCCTAGCCACAATGTGCCCTGGACCAACACTTCTATTGTTCCACGTTAATTTTATTTTGCTTGGATAGATATCAAACAAATCCAAAATGGAGATGAGGTCCTCCATATTTTTCCTAAAAGGATCTCTAACAATAGAACCTCTTATTTTATCACTTAAATGCATGGTAGTATTGAAATCTCCAACAATAATACAATTTTGATGGGACCCAAAGTCCCTTATGCCCAAGACAGACTCCCAACAATATGATTTTTCCCAATAATTATTGGGCATATAGACATTTGTAATAGGACAGATCTTACCTGAAGGGATATGCACTAGCTTGACCATTAACCAATGAGAGGATTCATGACTACTATCCAATTGGAAGTTTTCAGGATTCCAGAGAGTACAACTGCCCCCTAAAGCTCCTCTTTCACTAATAGTTGCACCTATACTTTTCCTCCAAATTTGTTGAATTTCTTGAAGGGATTCTTGCCCTTTCATTTTAGTCTCTTGGATTAGAATAATTTGAGGCTATTGAATTCGAATTAGCTTTCCCATTGCTTCTTTCTTATCTTTGCTCCCCAATCCTCTACAGTTCCAGGAGAGTAATTTCATTACTTACTTGAAGATTTGGGTGACCCTGTTTAGAGGGTTGAGAGGGAATGCTAGACGACCCTTTTGAGGAAGGATTTTTACCACCATTTCCATCCTTCTTGAATAATTCTTCCAGGGTAGTTTGGATACCTAAATCTTTGTCCCTATCCACTTCCTTCTCCCTTCGATTGTGATTTGATCGCCTACCCACCTTCTTTACTGTCGTGTTTTGTGAGACTTCTATTTCTGACTCTTCCCCGAATTCCTCCTGAATTCCTTCCTCCAGAATAACTAGAATATGAGAGACTGAGCGGGAAGGAATTTTGCTGAGGGTGGGATCCCCTTTATTAATGATTTCAGATTCTGACTGTATTAATGGATGATCTGGTTCCTCTGTTCTTTTGGCATAGTTATTTGTTTCAATGCCTTCCTCCCTTGATTATACAGTTTCTACTTCAATGTTCTCCAACGTTGTATACTTATTTATGCTCCTTTCTTCCGTACGATCCCCCCCATCTGAGGGTTTTCCCTGATTTGGAGAAGATGGAATGGGATTTCCCCTTTGATCCCGGTGTTGTATTATTGTCTTTCCAGACGCCTTCTTTATTTTTGGTTCTTTCCATTGTTCCTAATTCCACTCTTCTGGCTGGTCTACCTTTAGCTTTGGACAGTTCTTTGCAAAGTGTCCATATTCATGGAAAACTTTGCATTTAAACATAATTTGCTCGTAGTCAACTTTTTGAACATAAGACCAGTTATCCAGGGTTATCTTAATAGCCTCAAGTAAACCTTTTTCAAGATCCACTTCTACACAGAGGCACGCGCAAGCTTGAATACCTTCTCGTGGTTCAGCTCAATCGATATACCGCCCTAAGGTATTTCCTATGTTTCTTAGAGTTTCATTATTCCAACAATGTAGGGGAAGGAAAGATAATCGAACCCACACTGGGGTTGCTGAAGGAATGTCATTTTCAGGACTAAAGTCTAGCATCCATTTATTCAAATACACATCTCGTGTGCCCATAAAATAAGGGTTGATTATAAATATTACATCCTTATCTGCCTTGTTTTCAAATAGAAAAACAAAAAACCCCTTACCACAGAACATTGAAGCCATTTTCCCTTGAATTTTTTTCTTCCAGTTTAGATCCATCCATTGAGGCATTGTGTGTGGGGAGGGCCACAAACTAGTAAACTACTCGATTAACCCATTTTCAACTAGTCGTAGTGCGAACAGACGAGAGGTCGAAGAGTGCATTGGGACTTTAGAAATATCATCGATTTTGTTTACAAATCCAGATGGGGGAGTCGGCTTTGCATTCTTAGAGTAAGAACCGATCAATGACTGGTATACTGCAATGTCTGGAGGCAACAGAGGCAGAAGGGGGGTGCCTCCCCCCGATCCAAAGGCCATGATACGAATATGAGATCTCAGCTACGCGAAATCTGAAAAAAACCTAGCCACGTAGCTTATTCTCTAACATGAATATGGAAAAATAACATAGCTCTTGTAGTTTAATTGTAGCATTTCTGAATTTTTTTTGTGGATTTAGATTCTAAATTTCCCCCATTTTATTTTGTCCCATAGGTTTAGAAATTTAATCAATGATCCACACATTTCAAAATTCCAAAGTCATTGGACCCAATGTGGGAGTATGGTCTACCTTATGATGGCCATAACATAATGAGGTTGAATTGCAAGTTATATGGAATGGAAATATTTGGCGACATTAGTTGCTTGAAATACCACCTTGCCAAATCCCAGGGAAAGAAGTGGGGATTTTCCCAACATCTACCCCGAAAATTGTCCACATTGCAAATCAATCCATTTTTGCAATGGGTGGGAAGAGAGAGAAAATGGAAGAACTCAAGATTGAGCTTCCAAATAGATCTACAAGAATCTCAGGAGCAGGGGAATGCCAATATTCGGGTTCACATTCCAAAATGCCTAGCCCCTCAACATCCTCACCTCTCTTTGTGCCAAGGTCAGTGCCTTTGGGGCAACCTTCTATTTGATCAATGGTGAAAACAAAGAAGGAGGAGGCCGACAAGATTGTGGCAAAATGTTTTCTATGGAGTGACATACCATTCAACATTGCCAAGAACCCATTCTACCACTCCATGTTCGAAGCTATTGCTCTTGTTGGTCTAGGATATAGGATCAATTCTTATAATGAATTGAGAGGACCTCTCCTTCAAGGGGAAAAGACCGATTACACAAAGAGATTGGATGAGTTGAGTGAATCATGGGAAATTACATGATGCACCATTATGTCAGATGGTTGGACAGATGGGAAGGGAAGGTCCATTCTCAACTTCTTGGTTAATTGTCCCAAGGGGACAATGTTTATCAAATCTATTGATGCATATGTTGATGAATGCAGCTATGTGAGACATTCTCCAGCTTACAAACCCGTGAGATGTGGATCATTGCAACTATGTGAGTCTTTCTCTCAGCTTATAAACCTGAGAGAAAGCCCCTAAGAAGGGTACGTGGTTCCTGCTTGAAACAGAGCTAGGAATGTAGAGATGACCTCTTCCATTCAGATAGTTGAGAAGAAATCTAGATGATTATCCAGTGGGAAAGGCGATCTGTTGAGTTAGATGTGCTTGTGGCTGAGCACAAGGTGAACGTGTGAAATCCCAAAGTGTTGGGTGCATCATCATGTGAATAGAAATGAAGATGATGTATTAGCCTCCTTTGAGCAACAAAGTTGACAAGAAGACTCCAGATGTTTCACATGTGTGAGGGAGTGGGAAAGAATATCTGTAGAGTGGACGAGCACAGGTGAACGTGTGAAGATCTGGTTCTTATGTGTAATGCAGTGAACTAGAGATATGACATCATTATGGATGTGCCCCTAGTGGATGAGCACTAGTGGGTGTATCAGATCCTTTGCTATATATTGTTCAAGAGTCAAACTTGTCTGTTACCCTAATTGTTATGTAAAGGGTACAGGTCGGCCCCACCTTAATGTGATTAATAAAAAATGTAAAAGATAATTAATCTAGTTAATAATAATAATAATAATAATAATAATAATAATAATAATAATAATAATAATAATAATGTGACTTAGAGAGGTCGGCCTTGTTTTTCCAATAGACACTTATGTTGATAGGTTTAGGTTAGTATAAGTAAAGGTAAATTCCCCATTGAGGAAATACATCTTTCATGTGAGTTTGGAAATTTCAGCAAGTACATTTACTTGGGAAAAGTGTGCACCTCTCTTGGGTGCTAGTCTTCTAGGGTTTGAGAACCCTCTTGTGTGCTAGGTATTTCTTGGTGTTGAAGGTCTTTCTCTTGAAGAATATAGCAAAGGATTTGGCTGGGTTTTCTTCTCTTGTTGAGAAGGGTTTCCCGGGATACTTCTTGTGTTCTTGTGCATGGTGTTTCTACTTGTGATCTTGGTTGCTGCAACATTCTTGTTTATGGTTAAGACAAATGCAAATTGAAATGAACTACATGCTTAACCTAGTTTATTGAAAAATCAACATGGTATCAGAGCATAGGTCTTGAATAGCCCATTGCACAAACATTTTCTAGCCATCCTCTCTCACTCTTGCAAAAACCGTACGACCCTCCTAGGGTTCCCATAAATTATGTACGACCCTCCTTTTTTCTCAGTTTCAGCCCTTAACACTTGGACGTTGGGGCTAATTTTGGCATAGGAGTGTACAGCCTCTTAAGTGCACCTCCAACAAGCTTCAAATCAAAATTCCGGGTATTTTGACTTTTTGGCCCTAAGATTTCTAGGGGTTCGCTAATTTTTGCAGAACTTTCAGAATTAGGGTTTCTGCAACTCAGTGAAGGAGCTCTTCAGCTCACCAATGTTCTTATATATTTCAAAAGGCTTATTGTTGGTAGTCATAAGTCCAATAAAACCTAAAAGTGCTAGCCTAACCTAACCGTTAGGTTTTCTAGCCTAGTTGACAAAGGGTTGTGAAGAATCTAAAATTATGATGGAAGATAAGCTTGATGGATCAAGCAACTTCAAGTTCTTGGAAGACAAGACTTCAAAGGAAGACTTATCGTGGTTAATACAAAAAGGGTTTACCAAAGACAACTATCAATGAATGGAAGGAAGATGGCATCGGGACAAGGAATCCAATCACCTACTCAAACCCTTACATTGAAGGGACAACTTCAAAATAACAAAGATGACAAAAGGTGACACTGTGACTATCTTATTCATAAATATCTCAGAGGATAGAGATCAGACAAGAGCCATTGGAGAAATCATATCAACATTCTCATGTATTCACTTGTATATATTATTTGTATCATTGTCATGAGGGAAATTACAGGAGGCAAGGAACCCTTTGCTGAAGTCATGGATCCAGAGGGATCTCAATGGATTCAGAGGAACAACACACTCAAAGTAAAGACTACAGGTTTGATTGTTGTAATTGTCATTCCTCTAACCTATATTTCTAAAAGTTTGCTATATTACAATTAGGTGTTGTAGTTGTGAAAACATTCCTTAAATTGTTTTGATTCTAGAGATGTACTCATTATTCTCCTTTAGGATATATTCTTGTGTTGGTTCTTTTTGTTTTCTTGTTCCAGACAGTTTCATAACAAAGGAAGATGTTTATCCTTCAAAAGGAGTCACTTGAATAAGAGGGAGTCAAAACTAGTTGAGAAAGAGGAAGAATAGAACCACCATTGAGGGAACCAAATAATGCATGATCATAATCCTTCTATGATTCCATGGGCAGAAGCATGCATGACACAATATATGTGCAAAACAAGAGTCTTCACCAGACTTTGAAAAACGTAACTCCCAAAGAAGTCTTCACTGGAATGAAGCCTGAGATTGAACACTTCAGGTTATTTGGGTGCCCAATGTATTCTCATGTACCCAAAGAGAATAAGTCCAAGCTATATCATTTAGAAAGAAAGGATATAGTGAATCTTCAAAGACATTTCAGATCGACATTCCTAGTCAGAGACAGATTGAGACAAAGCAGAGACATTGTCCTTGAAGAAGAGATAGTCTTTCAAATACCCAGAGAATCTCAGATGGAGATTGACATTAAGACAATACCTTATCCCCCTTCAGTAGTTCAAAGGGAGATAGACATTACTTCAGTTGATCCAGGTTCTCTAGTTGATATTTTCAGAGATATTGCAATAGGGCATAAAAGGCCTACCTAGACTCACTCTGCAAGAGGCAGAGAAACATACAAGCCTCTCAAGGCACATCTCGAGAAAACGAAAGAGATTTTCGAGCTATACTCCAATCATGATCCACCTCATTGATGTTGAACCTCCTTGTCTTAGAGAAGCAACAAGAGAACATGTATGGAAAGATGCCATAATAGTAGAATACCAATATATCTTAAAGAATGATGCATAAGATATTATTCAGGGACTAGAAGGAGAGTCTATAGTAACTTCCAAATGGATCTATAAGATCAAGCATGCAGCTGATGGAAGTGTCTAGAAATATAAAACGATATCTATAGCCAGAGGTTTCTAACAAACATAGGGAGTTGTCTATGATGAGACACTTGATCTAGTAAACCCAATACACTTCCATCCGTACTACCATCCATGAGCTGGAAACTATATTAGATAGATAAATTCTTGAGGAGTTTGGATTTCAGCAAGAGTGTTGTTGATCCAAACCTATTACAGTGTTGATGACGAGAGCCTGATTTTGATGACTTATTCAGAAAGACTTGTTGTTGGATACAAGTAACCCTTGAATTCTGAATTCGAGATGAAGAATCTGAGTGTGATGCACTACTTTTTGGGACAAGAAGTATGATAGAGGACCGATGAGATTTTTCCTGAGTTAAGGAAAATATACAATGAAAATATTAAATAAGTTCAAGTATGACAGAATGAAAAAATCACCGTGATGGATTTAAAAAAAGAAGATTGATGATGATTCAGACGAAACTGATCCACAACTGAATGGATCATTGATGTATCTGGTTAACACCAGACTTAATTCATGCTATGGAGTGAATGTACTTAGTCAATTAATGAGTCAACCAAGACATACTCACTGGATAGAAGTAAAGAATGCATTGAGATATATATGAGGCACAATTGGATATGGCCTAAGATATGCCTCCAGTGTGAACTTGAGTTTGCAGGATATGTCTATTCAGATTGAGAAAAAAATATAGTGGACCGGAAGAGCACATCTAGTTTATGTTCTACCGAAAAGTTTGTCATGGTTTCCTAATCTAGCAGGAAACAAAACTCTATGACCTTGAGTACCACAGAGGTAGAGTATATAGCAGTGAGTGTGCGAAGCAATGTGGCTTCACAAGCTTCTCACGTATTTACTTGACCATGAGATGGAACCTATGATGATAACCAAGAGCCGTGTGTAAATCTCCTTGGGAACCCAGTGTTTCTTGATGGATCGAAACACGATGAGATGGAATATCCTTATATCAGAGATATGATGCAGAGGAAAATCGTACACATGCAGTACATTCCTACACATGAGCAGATTACATACATATTCACCAGACTAACTTGGTGAAAAATGCCTTCCTAGTTGAGAGGGAGTATTGATGACTCCAGCCAAAAAAAAATTCAGAGTACATATGTGTGAGACTTGGAATGATGAAGAATGCCTCCCTAGCTGAGAGGGAGTGTTGATGAATGCATCTATGTGAGACATTCTCCAGCTTACAAACCTGTGAGATGTGGACCATTGCAGCTATGTGAGTCTTTCTCTCAGCTTACAAACCTGAGATAAAGCCCCTAAGAAGGGTACGTGGTTCCTTCCTGAGACAGAGCTAGGAACATAGAGATGACCTCCTCCATTCATAGAGTTGAGAAGAACTCCATATGATTATCCAGTGGGAAAGGTGATATGTTGAGTTAGACATGCCTGTGGCTGAGCACAAGGTGAACGTGAGAAATCCCAAAGTGTTGGGTGCATCATCATGTGAATATAAATGAAGATGATGTATTAGCCTCCTCTGAGTAACAGAGTTGATGAGAAGACTCTAGATGATTCTCCTGTGTGAGGCAGTGGGAAATACGATCTGTAGAGTGGACGTGCATGTGGACGAGCATAAGTGAACGTGTGAAGATCTGGTTCTTCTGTGTAATGCAGTGAACTAGAGATATGACATCCCTATGAATGTGCCCCTAGTGGATGAGCACTAATAGGTGTATCAAATCCTTTGTTATATATTGTTCAATAGTCAGACCTGCCTGTAACCCTAATTGTTATGTAAAGGGTACAGGTTGGCCCCACCTTAATGTGATTAAAAATAAATGTAAAAGATAATTAATTTGGTTAATATTAATTATAATAATTATTATTATTATTATTATGTGACTTAGAGAGGTCAGCCATGTTGTGCCAATAGACACTTCTGTTGACAGGTTTAGGTTAGTATAAATTCCCCATTGAGGAAATACATCTTTCATGTGAGTTTGGAAATTTCAGCGAGTACATTTACTTGGGAAAAGTGCGCACCTCTCTTGGGTGCTAGTCTTCTAGGGTTTGATTACCCTCTTGTGTGCTAGGTCTTTCTTGGTGGTGAAGGTCTTTCTCTTGAAGAATATAGCAAAGGATTTGGCTGGGTTTTCTTCCCTTGTTGAGAATGGTTTCCCAGGATACTTCTTGTGTTCTTGTGCATGGTGTTTTTTCTTGTGATCTTGGTTGCTGCAACATTCTTGTTTATGGTTAAGGAAAATGAAAATTGAAATGAACTACATGCTTAACCTAGTTTATTGAAAAATCAACAACATCTGCATATGTTAAAGATGCACAATTATTATGTGAGTTGTTGGATAATTTCATCCAAGAGATAGGTTCGCAGTATGTTGTCCAAGTCATTACAGACAATGCTGGCAATTATGTTATTGTTGGAAAGTTGCTCATGGAGAGGTATCAGAGCCTATATTGGACTCCTTTTGTTGCCCATTGCATTGATTTGAGGCTAGAATACATGGGAAAAATTCCTTGGATCAAGGAAACTGTTGGGTCAACTCATCATAAAAATTAATAATACGACTTATTCAACGCATTATCACAAATGGAAAGTTGCACACTCTACGCTACAGATAAATGACAAAGCATAATCAAGATATCATTGAATTAGCTAATGACACATAATCAACAATTATCATAAATGGCAACGTCAGATCAACTCGTCACATAAAGATAACACAAAGAACTACCCGTCCAACCTACCCTGCAAGATTAGGACCTCCAAGACACATAAGAAATGCTCAAGCCCATGATCCAATTGATTTTGACCATTTAAGGTCTTAGGGTCGACGACTATTCTGAGGAACAAGGAGGTGTCTACATCCCACTAACGCAATCAATTCAAAAACCAACTAGCTCAATCTATCAACATCATTATTGTTCATAGCACCAAGAAAACATCTTTTTTATTCCAAGGCATGTGATTAACCAATTATTTAATTAAACATAAATCAACATCATTCAATGCATGCATTAATCCTAATCACTTAATTAAACATACATCATCATTATTCAATGCGTAGAAATAATCTAATTATTCAATCACAACATAATCCATGGCGCAAGGTAATCATCTTAATTTTTATCTGGAGCAAGAGATCGTACATGCTTAATCAATTATATGGCATTCATTATATCTAAAAGCGCAAGAGCAATCAACTCATTTTTAACTGGCACAAGAGGTTAAAATGGCTTAATCAATCTTATGTCAATGATTCTTCTAAAGGCGCAAGAGAAAACTAGTTACATAATCAATCCTACCTCAACAATAAGTAGCTTACGAAAACTCTATTATAAGGATACGCGAAATTAAATATACTTGCAAGCATTTTATAACATGTATGCCACATAGTTCCAATAACATGGGCATTCCTTCAATACTTCCTAAGTTGTGAGGATAGCGAAGGCAATAAACTCATTTAGTTATGGTACTTAAGGCTCCACAATTACATAAAAACGTTTAGAAACGAACAATTACCCCATAAAGTAATTGTCATAATTCAATTTTCAATCAAGTTATGAATAACCTTAAAACAATATTAAATCAATAAACATTCTATTATAAAAAAGCATTGTGACTTTAGAGTTAGGATAACAATTTGATATGGTTTATTTGATCTTCTTACCTCCATTTTTATTGCCCCTCAATAATAGAATCCATTACTCAGTCCAAGCCCCTTTTCGTTCTTCTTCTATGAGTAATTATGTTCAAAGGGTTAGATGCAATCAATTGAAAAGCTAAACCCCTACACATTCTTACATATTACTTAATTCATCCATCATATGTACCTACACATTCATAGTCACACATAAATTACTTGTATGATAATCCATGTGGATATAGTGACTAAAAGGTCTTATACAAAAGAACACTTAAAAGTAACTTCACTAAAAGTAATTCATAACTTATGACATCATCCATTAAATTTTTAAGTAAAGAACACTTAAAAGTAACTTCACTAAAAGTAATTCATAACTTATGACATCGTCCATTAAATTTTTAGTCCTTGATTAGAAAAGGTAAAATAATTTAGTACCCTTCCCTATATCATTAATACTCATTTTACACCAATAAGGATCCT
>ML824361.1:32576-61824 GCA_009831015.1 Picea engelmannii | reverse complement strand
TATAGCCTCTTACAAACGGTTTTACAGATCCTAAAAACATGGATCTGTATTTAATAAAAGCAATTCAAATCTAACTCAACAACTTGAAAATAAAGTCTTAACAACTAAACTTAGAACTCGAACTGTCTTCAATCTCCAAAATTCGCCATCTGCATCCTTCAGCTCCTAGAATCTTTGATGTGATGCAATGTGGCAAAACACCTGTCTTGACAGTTGGATTTCTCCAACGTTCATGGTCGATATTTGAGGAAGTTTGCTTTACATGTGGTTTCCAAAAATTCCTCAAATCTTTGATGTCGAATCATTTGCAAGCAATTTTCATTCCCCTGATACTCTGGAAATCCTCCATAACCTGTGAGAAGTGACATGTTCTGCCCCGGGCTTCCAAAAATGCTTTCCTAGCTTTCAACAACTAACTCGTTTTATATTTCGTCGGTTAGCTGGTGAAAGTGTTGCCTTTCACCAGCTAACGAGTCATAAAATATCGCTTTGCACTGGTGAAATCCCTGACTGCGCCAAAAACGAGTTTTCACCTTCAAAATTTGTGATTTCATTGAAACTCAGTGTGTCTATGATTTCTCACCTTGCATATTAACAACGACTTGAGCAAGTACCTTCAGATCTGGATGGGATTTTTGCCTTTGTTTTTGTTTCAATCTTCTTATCTGCCTTTTAAGGCGTTTGGCAAGCCACCACAGACTATTGTACTCTTTGGTGAGTTTCTTCTTTCTTTTCTTCTCTTTAACACTTTCTCGTGCCAATCTCTCAAACACAGCATTGGTTTTAGCGAAGTTATCAGACAACTTCTTATACCTTTCTTTGATTACTCGTTCCAACACTTCTTGCTGAGCGATTACCTCTTTCAGATGCTTGATCTTCTGAGATTTCTTTGACTTAGAACTTTTTGATGTTTCTCCTTCCTCTGTATGAGTGAAGATCTCATAGTTTTGTGCAAACTCAGTTGACTGCTCAGGACTCTTGGTGACAGGGCATTGATCTTGTTGTTCTGATTCTGAGTCTGTATAGGGCAAGTTTAAAATGTTGGTTCTCTTCTCTGTAGGCCGCTCGGTGGGCTGTTCTGTAGTGGTCTCAAAGCTTAACCTTTTCTTCGACCTGTGGGGCTTCACTCCAGAAATTCTGTCTTCTGGAGGTCTTGGCAGGGTCCTCCTCTTCCTTGAACTACTTTGAGGAGTCAATTGTTTCTTTGAACCTTTCCTCTGTTCATTTGCAGGCTGAGTCTGTGTTTCAAAACCCTCCCAGAATAGAAAATGCTCCCAGCTCCTTCCCTGTTGTTTTAATTCTTCCAGAATGATCAATTTAATGAGGCCGAAGTGGCACAGGGTATTCTTCATGCTCAAGGGTTGAGCCCTGATCTTCTTGCAAACCTTAGTTAAACTCTTATGTAGGAAAAAAGGTAAATTGAGGAGAGTCTTGCCTGTGAAATGGTCCAGAAGTTTGAAGTGATACATCATGAGTTTGTCATACCTGCCCTCCGAGGTAATGTAGAGTTGGATGCCCTTAAACAACTCCTGCCATTCCTCCTCTAGATAAGAAACCAACATACCCTTTTTCCATGTGTTGTGCCTGAACTCTTCCTTCAAATAAGCTCTGAAATTCAAATTTTTAGGGGAAGTGGTTTTGAACCAACTCTGGCCCGTTCTTGATAGGCTAGTTGCTGCAGCAATGGCAGCCTCATCTACTATGATTTCCAAGGACCCAATACGAGCCTTATTCCCATCAAAACTTTTGGCAAAAGCTTCTGCTGTCGACTGGTGGCAACCATTTTGCAACCTCTCAACGAATTCAATACACCCTGCATCTGAGAAATGTTTCTGGACTTCTGGATGTGTTTGTAAAAAAGATAAGTTGTACAGCTCTTTCCTGAGTAGAGAACCACTGTGTCTCCTCGCCATTCTATAGCTTGAAAACCCCAACAATTTAGTATATCAACCCCTGCAACTGTTGTTCGAGCCGAGGTTTTGCGCTGTTGAAAGCACTCGGGAGTTGGCTCTGTTTTGAAACATTTAAAACTTTAACAAACCTTCGCGAGCGATGCGTGATATGGAAGCAATAATCTGATTTGGTGTTGTCAGCCCGGCAGTACAACTTCTGTACATGCGCCACCGAATTTGAACTTGCCATTCCTGATGCCATGATTGTGGAGCGTGAGTTTCTGAGCCGGATCCGAGATGTAATCTGACTGGGACGTGGAACTCAAGTTTAAATGATTACCCACTTTCAGCAGCGCGTCCTTCTGATAGCATGGCGTGAGTTGATCACATCATGATTTGATTTTGAAACGTGGATAAGCGCACGTGATTCCCGCTTTCTCTAACCAACGGCCCGTGGAAAACGCCTCTCATCTGTAGAAACTTACCACTTTCACCAGCGCACGATCCCGCAAGAACTGCTCTTTAGCTGTTGAAAGTCTTCACTTTCACCAGCGCGCCACCCCGTGAGAGTTTATCCTTAGTTGTTGAAAGTCTTCACTTTCACCAGCGCACGACCCACAACAATGCTTCTTTGGATGTTTTTAAAATCAACACTTTCATCAGCGCACAGACCTATGACAGATGCTCCTTAGTTGTTGGAAGTCGCCACTTTCAGCAGCTAACACTCATCTTTTGGACACACGTTAGCTGTTGAAAGCAAATTATGAAAATTTTGAAAAGAAGACTTTTATGGGTCATTTTCTTTCTAAGACAAAAACCAAAACCTAAGTTTTGCAGCTAAAAAAACTCAAAAATAATTTGAGAAAACTACTGATAGCCATGCTATCCACCACAAAATGTGACCAAAGGGACGGGTTCATTTTGGGAGCTAACAGTTTCCATATTCATTTTTACATTCATTTCCCTTCTTGTCTAAGTTCCAATTTAGCATGTCTTATACATAATCAATAATTAAATCTTTAGATAAAATATTTCTCTTTTAAAATATTAACTTGATTTTTCTTTACCCCCTTTTATTAATTGATTATTTAGTTTTTAGTCTTCTTACCCTATTTAGACCTAGGCTTAATTTTCAACTAGGCTTAGAATTTTTTTAAGGGAATTTTATAATTAATAAAAATTACTCATTTAACATTTATTTTAAGGCTGACCATGTCAAAACAAAATATCGTTTTCTAGGCACCTAGGTTCATTGACTCACCTTTATTAACATCACAACGTGTCCTTCAAGACGCACTACGTGCTCCAAGGGTGCCACTCACTTTTAATCATGTTTTATTTATGCGACGTGCCCTTCAAGATGCACTACGTGCTCCAAGGGTGCGACTCGCCTTTTGACTGATTTTGGTAGTTTTCCAACCCTTGGAGTCAATACTCCATCAGGAGACCTTGTGAGAGACTAAGGGCCTCTAAGGAATAAGGACCATGCCTTATTGCGTTCTCCTTATAATCTTCGTGAGCGACTGTCTCAGTCTACCCTCACGGCATCGTGGATCTCTTGAACTAGGTAATCATTAACCTACAATTCGAGCCACAACGAGAGTGCTAGTAGGCTGTGGCAGGGTTGTTGCCACACCTCTCCCTCAATATCTGGTTGTTGTGCATGGCCCCTTTACTTCTAATGTGAGTCTGGTTAGCAAACAATCGTCATCCTACATCCATCAACGAAACACGTCAACAATCTATAACAACATCATAATATACATGCTCATATGTCACATATGAAAAAACATAAATACCCAAACCATATGCAGTCCACTCCCTGACTCGATCTGGAGTCTAAGGAGGTCCACCGATGCCATCGGCATCACCAATCTATCAAGTGTCTTGCACACTCAGGAGAAACCCGTCAATAACACCTGTCTATACATAGATAATCAAATAACATAACATCATAATCCATAAGCATCATCATCATAATCCATAAGTGAAACGGACAACCATATACTAAACCAGATCACTTGCACGCAAGTGTCCTCAAATAATAAGTCATATCATGTGCGCGCAAGAGCGGGATGTTACATACACCCCCTCTTGTTTTAAACTTCGTCCCGAAGTTTCATAGTATATAAGTGCAGAAATAAAGTATCTAACAATATATAAAATGTCTAACTATCAAACAAAAATGGAAATTGTTGGCGCATATCATATGCATCCTCCCAAGTAGTCAAGTGTGGAATATTATTGTCCAACTAGACCTTGACCTGATCGACAGTTCGAAGCCATAGATGTTGGATGCGAGGGTCCAGAATGCAGATTGGCTCTGTCGTGAGAGCACCCTCGCCCAACACCTGCAAGGACTCAAGTCAATCACATTCGTAGGATCACTAACATAATGTCGTAAACATATACAAGATAAATATCACACAACGCCTCAAAGAATGAGGCACGACTAGTCGATAGACCAACTTCATAAATGGTCAACACGATGTGCATCGACAAAACTTTTATGCGATCTTGCGCTTCTTCCAACCCTTTTTCTTATCATTTGGATTTGTTCTTCCATTTCTTGGATCGCTTTTGGTCCCACCAGGACCCTATCCTCAAGTCGATCCCAACTCAATGGCATTTGACATGGTCGTCCATAGAGAAACTCAAACGGTGTCATCTTAACGGTACCTTGATAGTTGTTGTGGTACACAAACTTTACCAGTGGTAAGAACTCTTCCCAACGTGTCTATTGGTCTAACACTTACATACGCAACATATCTTCCACATTTTGGTTCATTCCATCGGTCTTCCCGTCTATCTCAGGGTGATATGCAGTACTAAGGTTAAGTTGGGTTCCCAAGGCCTCTTAAAACTAGTCCAAAATCGTCCTGTAAACATAGATCCTCTATCAAATATGATTCTTTTAGGCATGCTAGGCAGTGTCAAAATCTTGCTGAAAAAAATCTAGCTATGTCAGGTGCTTGATATATCATACACACATGAATAAAATGTGCACTCTTCATCAGATTGTCAACTATCACGAAAATAGAGTCGTGCCTCCTTGCCTCAGCGACAATCCAACAATAAAGTCCATCGAAATGGCCTCCCATTTCGATTCTGGAAAGACATGTGGGTGTAGTAATCCAGTCGGATGTCAATGTTCAGCCTTCACTCGCTGGCATTCTAGGCACCTCGCCACATAGTTAACTAAGTATGCCTTCTTCCCTTCCAAAAGAATAAGGGCTTAAGGTCTGCCCTCATCTTTGTGACTCCTGGATGAGCCATGCATACTGCTCTATGAGCTTCTCTTAAGATCAAATTTCACTTGTCGTTAGGTGGTACGTAAATCTGGTTATTATACTTCATTAACCTGTCGTTGTCCACAGTAAATCTCACAAATTTTGGTACCAACATGGTGTCTTGTCCGATATTTTTCTTAACCTCTTTATACCAATCATCATCATGATGTATAGTTAGAATCTTTTCACGAAGATTCGTCTAAAGAGGTATCACCAAAAATATGTGTGGTCTCCGACTCAACGCATCTGCCACTTTGTTCTCACGAAGATTCGTTTAAAGAGGTATCACCAAAAATATGTGTGGTCTCCGACTCAACGCATCTGCCACTTTGTTCACTGTCCCCTTATGTAGGTAATCTCAAAATCGTACTCGCTAAGCATTTTTGACCAACGCCCTTGTCGCACGTTCAAGTCACTTTGCGTAAAAAGTGTTGCAAACCACAATGGCTTGTTTTTAGTTCGAATTTTCGTCCAATCAGGTAGTGTCTCCACACTTTGAGGGCTTATTTTGTATGTATTCATGTCAACACATCTTGTTGTACTTCCAGGGTCATTTTAGGGCCCTAAATAGTGTTATTTTGGCGTGCCACAGTCAAACTATAGATGTAGTCATATGTTGATGGCATAATGCATAGTTCTCTAAAAGACCTTTCCAGCATGCTATCACGCGCCTAAAACAAAGATCGTATGCAAAAGTTACAACCCTGGGAAGTTAATGTACTAACTTACCCAAATGGGGCCCACATGAATTTTGGAGTTTCATTTCCTAGGGTTAGGTTTTTGGATGTCTAGGGTTTTGACATTCTTGTTTAACATAAAAAGGCCTTCAGAGCCTCATTGTAATCAACTTCTTGCGAATGAGTGTAGCCGTCACATCTCTTCTCAGAGATAAAGATGTCACCATTCTAGCGAGTCTTGCACTTTGTATTTTTACAGTCTCTTTACAATTCTTTCATTAATAGAAATCTAGTATTGTTGTATCTCTCTGTTTTTTGAAATTTTCATGAGTATTTCATTGTAATTTCTCTGCTTTCATTTTGTTCCGAACATAATCTGAATCAGTGGTACCAGAGCAGGCTGCTCTTGATCGTTTTTTAGCGCATGTCCCCGAAAAGGTCCGAGTATAGCCAGTTGGGTCTTGAGTTTTTCTCTCTTAAGGACAATTACTCTCATACGCCCAATAAACCCTCGACGACGACATAAAATAAAGACAACAGAGCGAAATATTTTATTAACATGTTGTTTGAGCAAGCTCTCGCACAACATAGGGACGAAATGATGGAGAAATTTTCACACATTCTTCAATGCCCGTCGATAACAACAAACACATCTTCATCAAGCGACCATTTTGGAGGAACCTCTCCCTTCAAGGTACAAGTTAATTTTGATATTCCCATATTTGAAGGTCAGATAGATGCGGATGCCCTAGAAAAATGGTTAAATCTATTAGAAGGTTATTTCTTTGTTCAAAATTTTGTCGACAGGGAAAAGATCACCTTTGCACTCCTCAAGGCTCTCCCCCATGTAAAACATTGGTGGGAAACTTATTGGGAGAAAATTTCCACAGAGGAATTTGGAATCTATGGGGTCGAGCCCACTTGGGATTTTTTTGTGGATGTGGTCAAAGAACAATACTATTTTGTGTATAACTATGAAGACCAGTACATGAGATGGACCACACTATGACAAGAGAAGATCCAAACAGTGTCAGAGCTCACAAATAATTTCCATACCTTGTGCACCAAGCTGGGTATCAAGGACTCTGAGCGGCATCTGGTTTTGAAATACCATGGGGCTCTGCATAGGTACATCCAAATTGAAATGGATTTCCTAATCATCTCATCATTGGTAGTTGCCTCTCAATATGCTGTCAAAATCGAGCAAAAATTTAGGCACCAGAAAAAATGGGAATTTGGTTCTGCAACTATGCAATAGCCAAAGCACGGTAAAGACGATCCTAACCAACAACCCCTAGACAACCATTCCAAGACACAAGAAAAAAAGGGTAAAGGAAATACGAAGAATGACACTGGGAAGTGCTGTGACTTCCACAAAATCCCTTGGCACAACACCGATGAATGTTGCTCGGAACAGTCATTGGTGAACGAGGTCAAAGACATGGAGCCGAACCTTGATTCAGAATCCGATCCAGAAAATATTGGAAACAAAAAGATCATGGGCGCATACCCCATTTCCATTTTCGCAACCACAGTAATTCAATCAGAAGAATCAGTAGATCTTGAAGAGGGGGAGCACCTTTTCCTTTCACAGATGTGGGTGAAAGGGACCCCATTGCATTTCATTGTTGATAACGACAGCCAGATGAACCTCATCTCAGCTAAGGCCATCAAACAGTTGGGGTTATTGACAACACCACACCTGCAACCATATAACATCGAGTGGCTTCACCAAGGAGGCGATATTTGTGTCAGCCAGCAGTGTCACATGTCCTATGGGATCCAACCCTTAAAGGATGAGGTAGTGTGTGATGTTGCCGCTCTTGATGTCTGTGATGTTATTTTGGGTCAACCATATATGTGGATACGTCATGTTTTCTATGAGTTTAGACCTCGTAGTGTCATTATTACTCTGAGAGGTCAGCTCTATATGATACCAGAGGAAGTTCTGACTACTGCTCCACCAAAAAAATGCCGCAAGGTAATATCTCATACTGCAAAATTTGTCCTTTTCACAGTCTGTTCAAAGGATGCACATAAGACTGCTACAACCACTATCCAACAAAACAAAATTTTAAAAGAGAAAGAAGATATTGTTTCTTCACCTACAATGGTGTTTGCACAATGCCCCGTCAAACCTAGAGACAACAGGTTGGTGGAGCATGTTCAACCCCGCCAACAACCAGTTTGTGACAATATTCCACATACCAAGAAGCACAACTTCTCCAACAAAACACGTAGTTCACCAAGATTCAGATTCAAAAAATGCTTTCCCCTCTTCCCTAGGAACTCCACGCAATTGAGACCATTGCCTTTTAAGGGGGGAGGATTGATCCAGGTGGATATTGTTGGCCACCCACCTATTCCAACTGGCTCCTTTTGTCATTTTTTAGTTCAACACGTTCTTATGTACTTCTTGGTAATTGTGGGTTCTACCCTTTCGAGGTTGTCTGAAGCCCTACACATCTTCTAGGTGGATACTAGTGGCCTCCCACCTAATCCAACTGGCTTATTTTGTATGTATTCATGCCAACACATCTTGTTGTACTTCCAGGGTTGTTTTGGGACCCTAAACAATGTTATTTTGGCGTTCCATAGTCAAATTGTAGACGAAGTTAGAGTTTGATGGCATAATGCATAGTTCTCTAAAATACCTTTCCAACGGGCTATCACGTGCCTAAAACGGAGATCGTATGCAAAAGTTACGACCCCAAGAAGTTAATGTACTAACTTACCCAAACGAGGACCACATGACTTTTGGTGTTTCATCTCCTAGGGTTAGGTTTTTGGATGTCTAGGGTTTTGACATTCTTGTTTAACATAAAAAGGCCTTCAGAGCCTCATTGCAATCAGCTTCTTGTGAATGAGCATAGATGTCACATCTCTTCTCAGAGATAAAGATGTCACCATTCTAGCGAGTCTTGCACTCTGTATTTTTACAATCTCTTTACAATTATTTCATTAATATAAATCCATTATTGTTATATCTCTTTGTTTTTGGCAATTTTCATGAGTATTTCATTGTAATTTCTCTACTTTCATTTCGTTCCAAACATAATCCGGATCAGTCGGGTAGGTTAGGGATTAGTGAGGTAGGTTAGGAAAGTTATGTAATTTGGTGGGGTAAGTAGGATAGTTTGGTTAATGGACTACATTAGGTGGTTTCACTAATATATTAACCTACAAATACTTTGCGTGCCTAAGCATATCTGCATTTTATGTGTGCCATGTTTTTTTTCCTTGTCACAAGTTAAAGCTTCACATAAGAATTTTGTTCTTCATGCAACTGAACTTCATTTGCACTGACCTCAAAATTACAGAATTAACAATGTGCTTATCTAGTCCACACCATAAAATTAATAATGTTTATGTCATGAAATTTGGTTTATGTATGATAGTTTTTTGAAGGAGATAGCTACGAGGTTGAATGTTTTTTATAAGGCTCAATGTCTATTATTCCAATAAATTTCTATCGCAATACTTCATCATACCTACTAACTACAGTAGGGTAATGTTTCTATTAAATCTAAATCTATATGTTTGGTTTTCCTTGTGTTGAGAAGTGGGAATAATGGTGTGTTGTGATAGAGATTTATTTGAAACTATGTTCAAATTTAAATTATGAGAATAGGTGGAAAGAAAATAGTTTTTGGTTTTCCCCTTTGGATCAAAGGTAAAAATATCTTAATTTTCTTCATGTTTATCATATTCCCCAAAACTTGTGGGTCCCCCCTACCACCCAAAAAAAATATTCCATGTTGATTACATGAACCAACAATGTCATAATGACTAAGTAAGTCGGCATCATACATATCATATGCCTCTTTCAAAATCAACTATACTAGTTATTGTACTCAATGAGAATAAGACCCTCACAATATAAGGCATATACATGTGTGTCCCTATGGGACAAGTAATAATATTCTTTGTGTACCAAAGAATCAAATATAATTACACTCATATGAGTACTAAATTGCAATTATGAATTATAAACACAAATCCAACAATCTCCATAAAACATGATTTTAATGATATTTGTTTTAATATTGGAAATTTTTTTGCTAGTGCCATAGGATGAGAAGGTGGGTTTATTGCTACCACAATGCATGATAAAATCTAATATAATTGTTTATGGTCTTGAGGTTTATAACTACAATTAATTATTGTTGGACAATTTTGAATAATCCATTGAAGTTAATGGTAGATACAATATGGCGAGGCACTAGATTTTGCACATCAAAATGTAATGCATTCCTATTCCAGGACTAGGGATGTTCGCTTATGTATTATATAATAAAGTATAAGACACAAGCATCCAAAAATGAAGGACTATACATGGACACACCATCAACAACAAGGCCTATTATGTTACCTTTGTTGAAGGGCTAGAAGTAGTTATAAAGCATTGTGTGGATAAAATTTATGGTTTTATGAATTCCCTTCTTATTATTCATCAAATGGCAAAGATTTATAGAGTTAGATATGTAAATATAGGAATGTTATGTGATAGGTCCATAGATCTTACTCATGAATATTTTGCATTTACAATATACCACAATGGAATTGGATCATATCATTTGGAGGCCCAAAGGATGTGTCTAGAATTTTTATCCAAAGTAATGTCATCACGAATGAGAATGGTGAACACCAATTGTATAGATCTCCCACAACGTCAACTGAAAAAAAATATAGTGATTGACAGTTGTAAAAGTCTCCTACATGTGTATGCTTCATTTTTATCATGGTTGTTTTCTTTGTCTTAATGTAGTCTTTGATTTAACTGCATACACATAACCTCTCGTAACGAACATCATATTTTGTTTGACGGTGTATAATGGAACATGGAGTAGGTATTTTGAAGGTAATATAAATGAGATCAAAGTTCTTTGATCTCATCCAATATATAATTTTTTAATGGTTTAGTATTTCATTGATGGGTATTTATCAGTTGGTGTTTGGTCATTCAATTGCATAATATATCTTGTATTAAAATTATGCATGTACCTTGTTATTGTATCTTTACAATACACTTATAGATATGGATTCAGATGAATCTCGATGTGGAGGTTGTGATAATAATCGCAAGAGAAAGGAGCAAGAAATGAAAAAGGGGAGAGAAACAAATGACATTGAGGGGAAAAATATCAAAGGTGAACAATAATCATATATTTTATTTTAAAAATTTAATACATAAATAATATATGTATTTAGGTGATTAATTGGATTTTCATTTTTTATTGTGCTTTTCTTGAAATATAATATTTTATATTTAATTGCAGATCTCGACGATTAAATTTTTTTAAAGCTTATGAAGAGTCTAAATCAGAGAGAGAGAGAGAGAGAGAATTCATACACAAAGATATACGATTGAGGATGGAGAACCATAAAATATTTGACGTAGTCACTCATCTACTATAACTAGAGGTAAGATTTATCTTGTTAAATACATTTTGTAGAACAACTATAAGTACATGGCCATAATGTATGAGCACATGTAGCATATTAGAGCTTGATGAGCCTCAAGAGGCTTCAATATGCAATGTAAAATATGACAGCCTAAGGATAAATGGAAATCATCATGTATTGAAATTTGCAACCAAGGATGTAGATTTTTTCAATGATTTATGGGTTGGATGTTCTTAGGAATTTTCTCAAGACTATGATAGACAATGAAAAGACATGCCAACAAGAAATAAGAGTCATTTGTTAGATATCCTTTTTCGAGAATGGGGAGTTTGTTACAACAACAAATGGGTCAAGAGTGAGATGGCACTAACTATGAAAAGAAGAAAAAAAACATATTAGGTAAAATTTGAATCCCTATTTTGCTCATTATTGATTTGTATAGTCTTCTTCCTTATCAAAAGGAGTCATGTCTCTTAACTGATTTTTACACGTGTCTTCATTTCTTTTATTTTTCTCAAATGCAAAAGAAATGCAAAAGATATTCCTAAGGAAGCATGTATGACAAGAAAACCAATAGACTTTGACCAAAATGTTTGGAAATCCATGTAAGTAGCTCCAAAATGAATAAAAAGAACATGATTCATGGATAGCACAAGGACAAAAGATGATCAAATCACCACAAATAAGAATAATATATTAGTTGAATTATCATTTCAAAAACCTTCATGACACATTTTATTTTAATTATTATTATTATTTAATATAATTTATTTATCTTATACATATCATAATCCAAGTTAAGTTGAACATCACTACACATGTTTCTGCACAATCAAGGAAAAAATACAATAGAAGAAAATTTGTAAGTTATGATTTTATTTATTTTAATTAGTATTCATTAACAATAGTTGACAGGCTATTGTGTACTAGCTTATTGGAAATATTAATTATGGTTTTCATTTATCATATAGTGGGATGAGTATAGGTGCAATCCAACCTTAGAAAAACTAAATTATTCCCTAAATAATAGCTATGTAAAGAAGGTGGAGGACATGAAACATGTGGCAGAAAAGGTAAATTATTCCCCAACATACTCTTTTGTATCATTTACCTTCTTTTGTCCTTGATGATGGGTGGAGTATCCACTTGAAATCTTGGACGTTTCAAAACCTCCTACACAGTTCATTTCTAGAAAGCTTCATGGCAACAAGGTAAATTATAATTCTTTCTTTTTTGAAGTGTGAGAATTTAGTTGCTCTAAAAGAGTTTTTTTACTAGCTTATTTTTAATTGTAAGGATGTTAATTGTCCTTTTATTGAGTTCTTACAACAACTTTTAGAGGAAGAATAAGAAGATATTCAACATTCAAACAATGATGATTATGATGATGAAGGACCAAAATCTTTGTCCTCCACCAACCATTGACAATGATCATCACTTGATTTTATTGTTTTATAAAAAAATTGACATGAAGTAATTGTTTGATTTTACTAATGTATTTAAGATTCAAATTTCCCCAAGGTGGTAGTAGATCACTTGCTATAAGGAGAACATATTTTACTTTTGTATTTAAGATTCACATTTCTATAACACTCATTACAAGGAAAAAAAAATAATATTGTATATAAATTATTATGTTTTTATACATGACTTTTCCTTTTCCTTACATAATTGGATTTGACTTTGATGTTCTTTTTCCATGTTTTTAAGATGCCACCCTCTATCCCATAGACAAGAATGAGATTGTTGGTACCTTACTAGCTTCAATAAAAAATCATCTCACGAGGAGCCCCAATCAACAATCATATCATGAAGAGAGAATATGTCATAAGTGGGATTTGAACTTATGTGGGGAGGATTATCAACTTCTCTTCTCAATCACTAGAGCTAGACCCAATTGACTTAAAATGGAAGAACACGGGAGTGGGATTTGATACATTTATTTATGCATAGGTCATGAGATCATTTAATATAATATATTTGGGTGCAATCATATGTTTTACCACTACATCAAGGTGACCGTATGGCTATAGGAATAGCCCTCATGAGAATTGAACCTTTCCTACTAGTGAAAAACTTCTCACTCCTCACTAATGAATTTAACCCCTTTAGTCCATTGTTTGTGATATATATAAATATATTGATTATTGTCACCTAATATAATTTTTTTTTAAATGAAAATTGTTTCAAATAAAATGAAATGAATATAGTGTTGTTAAGAACCAAATACTTAAGATAGCATAATAAACAAGCATATGTTAGGATATTTAGACACCTAGGAGTTAATTAAAATCTACTTGGTCTAATGTGTCATTAGGAAAGCATGTGTTTCTTTAGTATGCATTTGTAGTTAGGAAATATGACGGTCACAATATGTTCCCAACATAGAGTGATATGACGGTTCATATTATCCTCGATCTTAACGACTACATTGATCTGTGGCTTACCACCTGATTGGTCCATGATCTCTATTTAAAGAGCATGGAGGGTCATTTGTCGATGATCAATTGTGAGAAACTCTCTTGTAAAATCTCTCTGTAATCTTTTTCTTTTGCTTTAATAAACTACTCCAAGTGGTCGTGGATGTTTCCCTGTAGGGGTTTTACCACGTCAAAACATCGGTGTGTTAATATTTAATATGGTCGTGTGAGTGGTTATTGAAGGTGTTCATTGTCCGTTGGAATACATGTGTTGTCGAACATGGTATCGGATCCTGTTTGAAGACTCACTCCTGTTGAAGATCGAGATCATGAAGCCGAGTTTCCTCATCTCCAGTTTCTTCCATTTCCATACATTTCTAGGCTGAGAGGATTGTTCCATTGTGTCTGGATTGCTCATTTCAGTTAAGAATGTTTTTTGTTTCACTCGAAAAGGTTTATGTTTGCCCAAGATACGACCATTTCAGTCAGATATGGAGGTATAAAGCTTGAATACACCATTTTAATTCTTTTGTAGAGTATTATTTTAGTTTTGTATTGTTTGTTTTCGGGTTGCTACTCTTTTAGATATATGTATGCTCTTTTCCCTGCGCCTGGTGCGATATCGGAAAATCAGAAACAGATAGGAAAATGTGCATTTTTCAGGTAAGCTAACCAAGATCTAACCCTTGTTGTCATCAAGTAGAGAAATTTGTTTTCTTGTGTGAAAAGAGTTTTTTTTAAGCACACTCTCCAAGGCCATCTTCAACAACAACAACAACTATTCTTTTTATGAGCACGCTCTCAAAGGTCGTCTACAAAAAAAAAAAAACCCTCCTTTTAAACAATATAATATGTTTTGCTAGCTTACTTGGTTAAAAGTTGCCTTAGTAAGTAAGAGGTCTCGAGTTCAAGTCTCTTTTTTGGTACTTTTTTTTTTAAAGTTCATGCATCCATTGTAAAGTGTATTTCACTTCAAGTATAAAAGTGAATCACTATAAGTAGCTTTAATATTTCATTTTAAAGTTATTTATTTTGCATGCAACTTTCTTTTATAAAATAACTTCATTGTAAAAGCGATCCCCACTTGTTTTTATAAAAGTGGGTCACTTCATAAAGCAACTTATTTGTAAAAGTGAGGATATTTTGAGAGGTATCACCACGTGGACCAACTTCTACTTGCCACGTGGCTCTTTGGTTATCATTTATGCTTTTTTAAAAGGGCATAACTTTCACATCTGAAGTCCATTTTCAGTGTCATTTTTTTAAAATCGCCTAATTTTTTTAGATCTTTCCATCCAAATCATTAGTTTTAGTTTTTAAATCCATATTATCTACATATTTAATACGGATTATTCCAGTGATCGTTTTTCTTACCAGCACCAACTACTTCAAATTGAAATCCCACATGGAGGATTTATTAAGAAGTAAAGGCATGTACCAGATTACCTTGGCAAAGGAAAAAGAACCCACTAATGATGAAAATAAAGTCAAAAGGGCTAATAGGAATAACGAAGCACATGGAATGATTAGAATGTCCATCTCTCCTTATTTAAAGTTCCACCTTCATTGATGACCCCGATGAAACTTGGGAAAAGCTTGAATCTATGTTTGGTAAACACAATATTATTTGAGCATATCAGTTAGCAAATCAGATATTTACTTTAAGTCCAAATGATTTTTATTCCATTGAAGACTATCTATCTAAGTTTAAAATGCTTAGAATTTTATTTGAATAAGGTAACATAAAGTTGGAGGAAGAGAATTGCATCTATATTGTTCTTTCCAAGCTAGGTAGTGCATATTTTGTGTTTGTATCTACCTTCTATGCCATGAGAGAGGCTCTAGGGAAAGCTTATCAAAAACCCATTCTTGAGTCATTTTGTGATTCTTTGATTAGAGAGAAGGATAAGCTTGTACAATTAGGAGTGATCAACATTGTAGGTGCCTCCAACAAAGCCTTAGTCACCCAACATAAAGATAAACCCAAGAATCCCAAGAAGCAACATCATCGCCACAACAACAAGCAAAACAAGGGCCTCAAACCCACTTAGACAGCTTTAGCTCCTAATGGTGACAAAGGAGAAAAATCTAAAAATAAGAAGATTGATAGACATTGCAACTTTTGTGGGAAATATGATCATGATGAGTCCAAATGTTTCAAGAAGATGCTAGATTTAGAAGCAACGATGAAGAAGCACAACATCAATATTGATTCTACTTCTTCTTCTTCTTCTCATGGACATGCACTTTTTGTTGTTGGTTTCTCCTTCAATTCAACTTCTACTTCTTCTTCTGATGAGTGGTTTATTTATTCTGGAGCATCTTATCATATGGCTAAGGAGAAAGTCATATGTTCTACTCTAAATGAATGTAACACCAAGAAAATATTTGTTGGTGATGATAGATCTCTTAGTGTTGTAGGATCTCGAACAGTTCGAGTAGATAATGGTCATTTCAATGATGTATTATGTGTTCCAAGTATTTCCTGTAACTTTCTATTAGTGTATCAAATCATTCATTTAGGTGAAGGTAAAACCGTAGAGTTTTCACCTCACCAAGTTGTAATCAAGGATCTAAATGATCCCCATCATGTTCTTGCAATTGAAACTGTTGATGATATTACCAGGTTGTACAGGTTTGACAACTTTGGGTCATCATCTTTTCCATAATTTTTTATTTCTCGTAGTGATGACTTGAGAAAAATTTGGCACGAGTGGTTTGGTCATCTAAACTATCGCTCATTGCAGCAACTATGTAATCAACAGATGGTGACTAGCGTTCATCTTGTTTCATTCATAGATGGTGTTTGTTTTGGTTGTGTTCTTGACAAACATCATCGGGAAAATTTTGACAAACATGCATCTTGTCACGCCTCAGGCCCTTTGTAGCTTGTTCACAATGACTTGTGTGGTCTACTTTCTTCTCCTCTTTTTTTTTATTTTTTTTTTATTTTTTATGGGTGCAAGTATTTCTTAACTTTCATTGATGAATTTTCCAGACATACTTGGGTTTACTTCTTAAAACTTAAGAGTAATTTTTTTGACAATTTCCCAGTCTTCAAGGCCCTTGTGGAAAAGAAATCTGGAAATTAGATTCAAAGGTTAAGAACAGATAATGGAGGTGAATATGTGAACAATAATTTTACAAGTTACTGCACTACACAGGGCATCCAAATGCAACACATTGGTCCATACACACCTCAAAAAAATGGTGTTGCTAAGAGAAAGAACCACACATTAAAATAAATGGCTAATTGTATGATCCAATCTAAGGGATTAAGTATAAAGTATTGGGCGGAAGCCATCAATTGTGAAAATTGCATAGTAAATTGCACTCCCACAAAGTCTCTTGAAAATATAACACTGGAAGAAGCATGGACTAAAATTAAACCAGATGTAAGTCACTTTCGTGTATTTGGCAGTATAGAATGGGCTCATATTCTTGATGAGAAAAGGAAAGCATTGCAACCTAAAAGTGAGAAGTGTATATTTGTTGGTTATTCTAAAGATGTCAAAGGTTACAAACTTCTTCAACTACATTGTAATTAAATTGTTATTAGAAGAGATGTTAAATATGATGAAAATCTATTGGCCCATGAGCCTAATTCGACGATTGTGCCTTCTTCGGCATGTGATCCATCTTCAACATTTGTGCCTTCTTATGTTCTTATTCTAGTTTCTTCTTCAGATGATGACAATGAGTATGAAAATACACCTCCTCCTGCTCACCTTCCTCCAGATGAGCCCATTGAACCTGAACCAACACCAACACCATCACTTCCTAGATGGGTCTATTCAACACGAGAAGCAGTTGGTGATATTGGCGGTGATCCTTCAGATCAACATCAGACACATTCACAGTTCCAGCGAGCCTCTTCTCGTTTGGCTTAAGTTTCATAGACTCGTGATCCAGAGACATTTGTAGAAGCTTCAAGTCATCCAGATTGGGATAAAGCAATGAATGAAGAGTATCGTTCTTTAATGGAAAATGACACTTAGGATCTTGTACCTCTTCCAAAAGGAAGAAAAAATGTTTGATGTAAATGAGTCTACAGAACTAAGTATGCATCAGATGGAAGTGTTGAAAGGCACAAGGCTCAGTTAGTTTCCAAAGTATTTTCCCAAGTTGAAGGAATTGACTATAATGAAATATTTTCCCCTGTATCCAAAATAAATTCCATCCACCTTGTTCTTTCTCTTGCTGTCTCACATAAATGGGAGGTCCATCAGATGGATATTAAATCCACCTTATTGCATGGGGATTTGCAAGAAGAAATATACATGGAACAACCTCCTGGCTATGTCCAGAATGACTCTAGGCTTGTTTGACTCCTTAAGAAATCTCTTTATGGTCTTAAGCAAGCTCCCCGAGCTTGGTTTTCCAAAATGGACACTTTCTTGTTGACACCAATTTTTCTAGATGTCATTCTGATCCTAATGTCTATACCAAGAAAGTAGGAATAAATCTCATAATATTTTTCCTTTATGTTGATGACCTTATCCTTACTGGTGGTGACTCAAAACTTTTAAACCATGTGAAAACTAGCCTTAAGAAGAAATTTGAAATGACAGAATTAGGATTTTTGCAATATTTCTTTGGCCTCCAAGTTTTGCAAACCAATGAAGAAATTTTTATTTCCCATTCTAATTATGCCTGTGACCTTCTTCGTTTCTTCCACGTGGAAGATTGTAAACCAACCCCTTATCCCTTCCACTGTGGAGTCAAAATTGTTTCCACTTGTACTTCTCCCGAAGTTGATGCCACTTTGTACCATGAGTTAGTTGGTAACCTCTTATACTTGACTCATACCCATCCCAATATTTCCTTTGTTGTTGGTCTTGTTTCCCGGTATATGCAAACACGCCATGAAAGCCATTGGAAAGCAACTAAAATGATACTTTGGTATGTCCAAGGTGCAATTCATTCTGGGATACATTACAGTTCAAGGGGGACTCCTTTATTGGTTGGTTTCATTGATTCAGATTGGTTTGACGACCCTGATGATAGGAAGTCTACTACAGGATATGTTTTCAGCCTTTGTTTAGGACATGTCACTTGGGCCTGTAAGAAATAATAGTCTATTGCACTTTCTTCAACATAAGTAGAGTATCGAGCAGAAGTAAATGCAAGTCAGGAAGCCTTGTGGCTTTGACAGATCCTTTCATAGTTTGGATTCTAGCAGTAGCATCCAACCAGCCTTTGGTGCGACAATCAAAGTGTCATCAAGCTTGCCAAAGACCCGGTTCAACATCAGCGTAGAAAACACATCGAGCTACACATGCACTTCATCAGAAATATCATTCATGATCAAGTTATTGAAGTGCTCTTTTTCCCTATAGAAGATCAAGTTGCAGATATTTTCACAAAGTCTCTTACATAAGTGAAGTTTTCTAAACTTCGATCTATGTTAGGCATTCAAGAAGTTGTCATTAAGGGGGGATAGGCTCTGATTCCTCCTTCCTTCTCCTATTGTGTCACTATTCTAAATCCTTCAATCCTATCCCAAGTTGTCCTTAAGGGGGGATGTTAGGATATTTAGACACTTAGGAGTTAGTTAAGATCTACTTGGTCTAATGTGTCGTTAGGTAAAAGTGTGTTTCTTTAGTATGCATTAGTATGAATTTGTAGTTAGGAAATCCGACGATCACTCTATGTTCTCGACATAGAGTGATATGACGGTTCATATTCTCCTTGATCTTAACAACTACATTGATGTGTGGCTTAACATTCGATTGGTCCATGATCTCTATTTAAAGAGCATGGAGGGTCATTTGTCGATGATTGATTGTGAGAACCTCTCTTGTAAAATCTCTTTGTAATTTATTTTTTTTGCATTAATAAACTACTCCAAGTGGTTGCATTGGCTAGGGCCGTGGATGTTTCCCCGTAGGGGTTTTATCACGTCAAAACATCGGTGTGTTGATCTTTAATCTAGTCGTGTGAGTGGTCACTGAAGGTGTTCCTCCTTTGTTGGAATACATGTGTTGCCAAACAACATACATACAATGTACACCAACTATGAGCACGGAGAACAATTCCCAAAATGATCCTACTGATGAATTACACAATAACTTATATATACAAGGAGAACACCTCACAAATAACCCAAGTACTTCCATTTATCAAAATAATAAATGTATACAATATGACTATATCGACCTATCTATATATACATATTCTCATTCATTGCACATGTGGGGGCAATATTAGGATGGTCCCTATTACATATACAATTAAACCCATTACATGTAAATTCAACCTTGTATATATACCGTTATTAGGGTCCGAACATAGTACCCCACTTTGAAAATATTTATCTTCATGCTTTGTAATCAAGGGCTTTATATACATTGAAATTAAGTAGTAGGATTTTCTTAGATTTGTGCTCTCTTATTGTCATGATTATTCATCCATATTCAATTAGTTTTTGTTTCGATCCTTGATATATTCCTTTCCTCTTATAATAGATAATATGTTGTCAAATAATGGTTCCTTGACACCCTATTCAATGAATCTTGTTGATTCTTCCATCTTTTTCCTTGGTAATGTTGATGTCGATCTTCTTGTCTTTCTTGGCATTTTTCTTGTTAATTAGGGTGTCAACATGATTCCACCTTTGATGATTTTCCTTCACTCTCCATGCCTATATCATCATTTGTATTTTAATGGAAAATAACATTATCTATCCTTTGTTCTTGATCTTTGATTACTCTTACCTTTGAGACAATACTATCATATTTGGCAAGTACATCCTTAAGCTAGAGCTCAACTTATTCAAGTATTTTTCAATGACCTTCATGAGTATTATATTCCTTCTTCTTTTGAAGTTGCAATGTGATGATATCCATCATATTCTCATGTCCTTTATAAATTTTGGATTTTGTTTTCAATTTTTAACACATCATTATTTAGGGCTTCCTCGATCTTCCTACATATTTCCCCTTCATCTCTTTTCATAGCCTCTTCATCTAAGATTTTTTTTTCTCTTGATTATGATAATGCTTCTTTTCTTATTTTAATATCTTAAATTGATTAAGTAGAGCCTGGTATTATAATATGTAAATTTATTTATCCTTATTTTTCATATCTTCCTTTGAATCATTGTTATCCTCCTTGCATTTGCTCATCTTTCCTTATTTTAAGTTCTCAACCTCCCTAATGAGTGTTTCATTAAAGGCTTGCATCTCAGACAATTCATCACCTTTCTTCACGACCTCATTTTATTTTATTGTTTTTAGAAATTATTGTCACTTGCGGGGCCAACATTTCAACCATTGGCTAAGAAACCACAACCAAGGGGCATCTAAGCCATCAAAATCACCTAGGGATCGCACCGAGCCTGGGCTGCACCAACCATTAACATGGCTAGATTTTTGGGTGTCTCCTCCCAACTAAACACACCATAAGGGTATTGAACTCGAGCCGCCTAGCAAACAAAATCCACACCTTAACTGGATGTGATAGCGAGAATTGACCATGACCTCATATTTTCATTCCTTCAATTCATCTCTAATTTTCTACATATCCTTTGATTTTATTTCCTTTATCCATTTAAAAAATTATTCCCATGGAGGAAACTTTGGTGTATCTATTAAAACTTTTCCACCATTTATAATCTTCACCTTCAAGGTACTTTAATGATAAAAATATATATTTCCATTTTTTGTGCAATATTTGACCATTCCCTAGGGTTTATTCCATCCTCATCTCCACTAAATTTAGTTATTACAGTTAGTCCTTGTCTGTAAGCACTTGGGATTTAAATAAATCATTAAATTCCAATTCATTATCTTCCGAATATTTATCCCAAATCGTTCCAAAAAAATTCCAATATAATATCCTCTCTTTCCAATTGTTAATGTATTTCGAATCATCTCAATCAAACCTTCAAATAAAAAGTTGTTCCAATTTTAAATTAAGATATTGTTTAAACCATTATTTAGTGACTACTCTACAGGTTGGCCTTATAACAAATGTATCTCCAACATATATCCACAATTGAGTATGAAATTTTTTCCTGGAATAGCCTAATATGTCTTCTTCACAATGCCTTAGGTTTTACTAAATTTCAATGTGCCAAGAAAATTCATGTCCAATGTGCTAAAACATTTCAATTTTCACACATATCTAGAGAGTCCAGTTGTAAAAATTATAATTCAGTCAAATTCATGTCCATAGCCTTTATTTTCAAACCTATAATAACTTGGTATTTTATATTTCTAATGCCACTAGTCTCACTCCAATTGAACCTAGAAATCACAAGATGTGTTCTTTTTAATGAACCCTACTACATTTAGCCAATTTTCAAGACTCAATAAAAGAACTAACTTGTACGAATTGTACCTCTAAAATTTGTATGCCTTTGATGCTATAATTTGGGCTAGATATAGTTTGGTGAGCCTTATTTCCAACCTTTCAAGTCTCATCTCAATTGGATTTTCCTAGAAAATGTTATAGAGAAAACAATGCAAGATTACCAAAGAAAGAATTGTATGCTCTAATACCAAATACTATGAATCCAATAATTAAGATAGCATAATAAATCAATACACAATGTATACCAATTACAAGCATGGAGCAAAACTCCTAAAATGATAATAATGATGAGTTACACAATAACCCCTATATGTTAAGAGAACAACTCCAAAATAACCTAAATACATCCATATAATCAAATCATAAGTCAATATATAGAATAGTGATTATATTCACCTCTCTCTATACATATTCTCATTAATTGCACATCTGGTCCCATTATTACAACAAATTATGTTATTTGTGTATTTATCCTCATATATGCCTCCATTATGGTCATAATTGTAAATTCAAAATGAAATGAAAATTGCTTAAAATAAAATGAAAATAAATATATTGTTATGACATGTCTTAGAATGAAAATATGTATCCTCCATTAAATAAAACTATGACAACATTACAAAAGGCGTGATTTGTTAGAAACCAACAGGGACAAACCCTAAATCAAGCTCAATGATATAAAAATGCATAAAATGATGGAATAAGAACTCTAACATAGACATAAACAAGAATGCTAATAGGACACTACCAAGATGCCCAAAAGAATGAAACAATATGTATTTAGGATGTGAACAAGACACAATTAAGATGTGACTAATGTCACCATTGAGATGCAACAAATATACCATTATGACACAACTTGGAAGTAAAAATGGTGCAATAAGGATGTTGTGAGGACACATAATGGATGTTAAATTGGTGCACTAGGATGCAATTGGGTGTTGGAATGTGTGATAAACCAAACGGTTTGGATGTCACTTGGTGGATCAACTAAACCTTGATTGGATATTGTTAGCCTATGACTCCATATAAAATCATGAAGCCCTACACCATCTTTATGTATTTCACATTATATTATATAGTTTTTATCCTAAGTGTGTATAAGATCCTAGTTTTCCTCTTCCTAGTTTTATATCTTGATGATGTGTCATTGTGAGAGTAAATCTAGTTTATGAGGTTATTACATCCATGAACTATAAATTTGTATCATTGGAATGAATATTATAATGAGAATGAATTAAAGCATTTTCCACCAAGTTCTTGTGTCTTCCTTGTGTTCTATTTCTTAACATGGTATCTGAGTTCTTATGGCCTTAAGGGCTTGATAAATCCATGGTAGTGATCCATGGAATTAAGGGCATGATTTCTCCATGGTAGTTTTCCATGGGATGTTTGATATCATAGATTCCTAAGAAGTGTAGTCAATTGTGCTAAGATGAGCATGCAACAAAATAGGAGCAGCGACACGAGCTACATCAATTAAACAAACACAAAGATATGAACCCAAGAGTCAAGTGTGGTGCAAACCTTAATCTACTATTTAATTTTACAACCATGTGATGTCAACATCCTCTTCCTCACAAGTAAGCACGGATCTGTTACAACTTGCAAATGCTCATCACCATGGATTTGTGATCTCATTGCAAATTTGTGCTCATCTACATATCTACACCAGTGATTTCACCTCAACTAACTTTCTCAATTACTCTCTTAGTTTTTATATCTATCGAGTGGGACCCTTGGTAGATTATGTTTTAGTGGTGTTTACAACAACTACCAATCAACACAACTTTGCATGTGTGTTTTTAAATCAACCCACAATGGACCAATGATTATTATACCAATGATAGACCAATGATGAATATAGACCAGTGATCAATCCACATTAGTGATTTCTAGTGATTTACCAACAACATCATTTATTGTGTGCTTTTCACATAAATAATTCATGAAATTGTTAGTTGCCTCTTTTAGTAGTCGTGGTCCTCTTCACAATGATATCAAATCTGCTTGAAATCAAACTATGTGATTGGTTCATCCTTCATCAATATTTGTCTCAATGATCTACCTCAATGATCAACTCAATAACATCTACAAATAGTGATCTAACTAAAATCACCCTCATTGCTCACTGGAAAGAGAGTTGAAAACGGACAAAGGAGCCCACTTGCATGCATGTGCTAGAAGGAAAGGAAAATATGCCTAGTGATATAAATTGTGATCTATGGTATCAATCATAAGGCTCCAACATGCTTCCCCTCCACTGATATGCCTCACGTAAAGAACACAATGTAGGTAAGATACAATACTAGCCCACACACTCCTAGCATACAAATACACACCATTTTCATAAAACAAAATCATTAGTTAATTTCAATTAGAGCGGACTCCATGCACTTGTCAAGTGATAGTAAAGAGAAAATGATATAAAATGTTTCTCATTTTTTCATTAATTGTCTTTATCCCATATCATGGAAAATTCATAAGTAATCCACTCTTTATATTAAAAGTCATTAATCTCATTGATCGAATCACAATGGAAAAAATTAATGAATATCTAGTTGGTGGAATATCATGATATTGATTCATGTGTGATTATCAACTAGAATGGGAGTCATTTTTTTTACGGAAAACCAAATTTTCATTGAAAACAAATTCCTGCATCCTTCTTTTCATTGTAACCATATGTTGATTGTCATGCTAAAAATGGATTCCTTCATGGAATAATCAATGTATTCCAAATATTTTTGTCGGGGGAAGTATAACTTAAATTTGTAAAAGAGGAGAAAAGAAGTCTAATTCTTTTATTTTCTCATTGAAAAGGTGGACAAAGCGGCAGTTGAAAGCTTCACCATGTATACCTTGTCACTGGGGCGAACATTCCAGTCTTGCAGCAATTGTCGTGTGGGTTGTCGTAGCATGCTACAATTCATGTTGCTCATCCACTGATCTAACATCATCCTTCATTCCATGTATTTTGATTTAGCATTGTTGTGTGTATTCCAGCTAAGATCCATCTGGTCATATTTCATAATATACTTGGTCGTAGTTGTTGTGTGTTTTATATCTATTGCATGTTTGAATATATATTGTTAAACACATTCAGAACCATTCAAACACAAAGTGAAACCTTTAACTGCATCCAAAATCCCAAAGAGTATCAGTTTCAGCAACTAATAGTCGGCAGTTGAGGCATACATTTCGATATGTGGATTTAAGGATATTATAGGGAGAGAGAAAAAATGATATAAAACCTTATCAACCTCTCTGCCTTGAGTTTCATGTGTTGGAACATGGGAGAGTATCCCTATGAAGCTAGAGGAGTGCACTTACCTTAGGAGGATTTCTTGCCAAGGGAATGGTGAGGATGCCTTTAGCTCCAAAGTATCTTATTGAAGACGAGATTAGATTATGTAGTATCTCAAGGATCAGGTCCTCTCATAACTTGATATGAATAGGAGATAAAAAATTAATGAGTTCCAAGGATGTGGCCACATAGTCTACTATATAGAGAGATTTCTTAACTATCCTTGTGTTTGCTATATGTTCTCAGATCTCCCTTAGAAAATCTACCTCGGGGAGAATCATTGGGATTACTCCTCCGCTAATGTCAGCTTAGAAAATCTACAGTTGGAACACTACTCGAAGCAAGATACGCTACTTCAACATTGACACTTTCCTTTGATGAGCCCTTGGGGTTGCTACATTGACCACCTGGAATGTGGAGCTTGGTATTGGGTACCACTCCTTGGATGTCACCTCCTATTTTCCCCCATGGATTGCTTGATTTCATGTGTAGGATCTCTTTCACTTCATTATAGGCCTCTATTTTGGATGGGTAGAGGGAAAAAGTAACTCCACAGATGATGATTTATTTCATTAACTCAGATCATGCATATATACAAGAGGAAGTGACCTTTGGTTCCATATTCCAAGAGGTCCAAATGACTCTTCGTATTCACCTACGACTCTTCATATTTATCCTAGCTTAATATTTACAATGTACCTCAATCCTTAAGGATTAAGTACCTAACATTCCCCACCTTAATCTGAGGGGGTGTTTGTGAGTCCCAACATCATTTTGAACTTTTCAAGTTTTTGGCTTCCAAGCATTTGAGGAACAATGTCTCAAATGAATACTCTTGGCCTCTACATGATATCAAATCAAATGGTACTTTGTGTTGGTGTGCTTGGTTCGATGACAAAATCTAGGATTCTTGGCCAACTTGATTGCAAAAGTATTGTCAATTAGAAGAGGAGTAGAATTCACATGTTTCTCTTGCAAATATTCAAGTATTTTCTCGAGCCACACAATATCCTTTGTTGCTTCTGTAGTGGCCACATATGGGATGATTTGGTATTCTTGTTCAGGCTGGAGTCTCTTTTGTTCCAACTTTTCCTCTTTTCTAGATTTTTCTTTCTCTTTAACGTTGTTGTCGACTTGTTCCTGTTGGAGAAATCTCTAGAACTAGTTGATTGTCACTCTATTTGTTTCCTCTTGTTCAAAGTCAAGCTTCTTCCTGGCAGCATCATTGGGTAATGTGTGTAGGGCTTCTTTATATTGTAGTATTCCCTTAAATATGTCTTCATCAATATCAACTACATTGATGTTGGACTGGGTGGGCCCAACATAGATGACATGATTGACTACAATCTGATGTGGTTCATGGCCTTTAGGCTCTCCTAGGCATAGGTGTAGGTCTTACAAGGTTTTTTCCTCCTTTCTTGCATGTGGGCCATTGGAAATGGCGTAGTTCCCTATGTGGATTGGGAAAACAGGTCACAACTTTTTACTGCTAATTAGGAGAAGTGAGGTGACCCCTGACCCCATGGTTTCTTAAGCAATATCTCTCATCAACAGACGGTTTGGGATAAACTAGGGTAAAAGGTGTGGGGCTCCAGTGGCTCCATACACCCTAATATATGGATAGTATTTACATATGAACCAGTATGTTATCCCCTTCATCCCAATCCTAGCTTCAAAAGAAATCCTATGTCTTGGAAAACCAAAAAGAATGGAGTGTAGGGGGGTGAGGAAAAGATTACAAATGTCATAAAAATATCTCTTATAATTAATGCTCCAGAGCTCAAAGAAGTACACATGAATCGGGGGTTGTTTTTGGTCCCCAATTCCACCTGAGCTTAGGAAACTACTTAGAGGAACAAATAGCATCAATTAGGTAGGATGCCATGTAAAATAGGGTTTTTTCATACCTGGGATGTTCTTCATATGGAGATAGATGTTGAAGGCTTCGTTGTCTGCTCGGTTGAATACTTGTCCTGTTTGGATGATGGTATGGGATAGTGGCAGCCAATCGGTCTAGAAGTGTGTGCTTTTCTTTTTTCCATAAGGTCGACATAGCATGGTTACAAACAATTTATACAGTTTCTTGATCCTATGGGTGGGAACCAAATTTTGTCCTTGTTTGAGGGTCTAATCTTCATTGACCCACCAATGTTTCATTATCTTCACTGGTCCCTTGTTACCTTGGGTGAAACCTTTCAAGAATGGATCATTGCGAGCACAAGTGGGAGTGGGTAGATGGTATCTCAAACCAATATCTTCAGGCCTTAGGGAGGCTACACGCTTCCACTGTTTTCTCACATCGAATTGCTTGAAGCACCATTGCACGACCTCATTGTATGGGAAAAGAGTTGGCCATCAAACAATGAGATGAATACCTCTTTTTTGGATATTCCGATATATTTATATGTTCTCGTCCTCCACAGGAAAATCACCCGATTTGAAAATTCTGTAGATCTCATCATATGAAGGACTGTGGTCTTCACCAATGTGGGGGGTAGTGTTTGTCACCAAGGCCTCAGTCAGGAGAGACGACATTTCGGGCACATAGGATGACTGGAAATAAACAAATCCCTTTGGTCTTCTGGGATTCTGGCTTGTCATGATATGAGGTTGATTAATCATGCATCATCAAATTAACAAGTGAATTAACCTATGGGAAATTAATATGGCAAACACAAAAGACTAGTTATTAAACAATAAAATGTAGTACCTGTAATCGAGTCGAGATAATGGCTACACAATAACACTTAGTGTATTAAAATGGAACGATGTTTACAAACTTTTGGAGGAATATTGGTTGCGAGATGAGGTCTTATAGCCATAAAGAGGTATTAGGAACACCCGTAAATGTGCCATAACTTATCTGTGTATGAGGGTTGTTACTAAATCCAACCTCAATCTCTGCCATTAATGTTAATTAAGAGAGGTGGTTGCCCAAATTTGTGTATCAGACTCATCAGGGGGATTGAATTCAAAAGGATAACCATCAGAATCGTAATATCAGAGTGGGAAAACTTGTTGATCAATTTAAGCTTTGACGCGAGGGCTATCGAAAGCATATTCCTCTTTTATCTATAAAAGTGTGTTGACCTGGCACATGTGCAGTATTGTGGTGAAGGTGGGACCCATCCAAGTTGTGGTGTCAGATATTTTTGAGGTGAGGTTTAAATTAAACTCCGAAGACAGGGAATCGAAGGAATATTCCCTTATGCTAGAAAGATGTGCCAAATGCGAAAGCTGAAAGGCTTGAAACTATGTTATCAAAGTTCAGGTTTCAGAGCTTGAAAGGATGAGAGACCAATTGGACTCCGATGAGGATGGTATCGAAGGAATATTCCTTCGATACCTTGGGTAGTGAAGAGTCTCGAAAGAAATAAAAATATAAGTGATCCAAGATCTGTAAATGGGAAAAAGGGCCAATCTTAAGATGCCACCTAGTGAGGTCATGATCAAACAGGTCATATAAACTCGGGGGTGTTGAGAACACACTGGATTCGAATCTATCCAACTATGGGATGCCATGTAAGGAGTGAAATTTATGTGTCATGTCTTTCGGTGCGTGAGGCTGAGAGTCCTGAGTGGTGTGTGGAGATAAATACTGAGACGAAGACGATTCCGACAAACCCCTTTCTGATGAGAACATCGAAAAGGTTTATGTCAGAATGAAATATAGTGCGAGGTTTGTTCTAAATCCATCATGACTTGGGATGAAAGTGCAAGAGAGATATCTATAATGTTGGCTAAGTAAAATAGGGACTAGGTTCTTACTGTGAGAGGGAGGAATGATCAACTTTGGGTAGTAGGGTTGAAGAGTGAAGTATCAGGGGAACTATTTCTGACTGTGTCCTATGGGTCTCTATTCACAAAGAATCCATAGACTGTACAAGTGATAGAAAAAATATTCTCCATGATCATACCTTCTTAGTGAAGTAGAAATGTA
>ML824361.1:11160-32476 GCA_009831015.1 Picea engelmannii | reverse complement strand
AGGGGTTTCAACAAGGATTTCAACGGGAGAGGGGAAAATACATGGTTAATATCCTGTACTAATATTCCTCATGCCATTAGTATAGTCAAGTTATTAAAAATTTAAGGGGATATTACAACACTCTATTCAGCTCAAAATTAACATTTATTCATCACATTCAAACTATTATTGAGAACATAAGTTATATTTCAACCATCAATAAACAATCAATGGACATGTAAATAAATACTTATATGTTCAATGATGAATTTAACCAACCAAATGATTGTGAGTGAGTTCTTTTCCACCCAACCATAGGCTTTGCTACTCTATCACTTCGGTAATATGCATGTGTCAGGACATGATACCACGAGGGGACTCTCACAATTGACTCAACAAGTCAAGGAATGGATCAAGAAGGTTAATCTCCTTCACTCCAATGGCAACAACAAAAGTTTCCCTCTTCCCACTAAGCTCAAGACCTCCACAAGTTTTCTAGGTTCCTTCCTAGCCAGATTTCCTCTGCATAAGGGAGTCCCTTCACAACTACACTATCCCTCAATGACATCCCCTTACTAGTGCCAGTTTCTTTCCAACCAACACCAAGTCACAACCCTCTTTTGCTCCAGTCTAGATATGGGTCTTGTCTATCCTAGGGTGACCATTCATGTCTTGGGAAAGCTTCCTAATTTTCTCAGGAAAACTTCCTAGCTTCTTCTTCATTGCTTAGATATTAGTGCATGAGCTCTGTCTTCTCTTGCATAATTATTTTTTCTCATGTTGCATGAGATCTCCTCTTGTGCAAGAACAACATTCCTCACACACATCATTCCCTTCCCATCTAGAGCTAACTTTCTCTTCTGTCTGCACCTATGAATTCTTTCACTCTTTTCCCAGAAGCTTCTTGAGTTGTTCCAGGAAGCTCGAGGTCATCCAAATTCTCCATGGAACATACCAGCATTCATTCCCATGCATTTATGTGGGACTATTTTCCCAACTACCAATTGCACCTTTTATTTAATGATTTGCTTCAACTTCAAGCTAATGGAATTTATGGTCATTTTCCTCAACATACTTCATTAAGGTGGCTTGGAGTCCTTAGCATATGAACCCCCTTTCTATTTCCTCTCACTAATCCCTCTCATGGTATCATGGCTAGTATGTGTGATCCACCCTTCAGTTAGTTGTGCGACATTTTCCAATTAAACAATAATACATTTTACAATTTTTATATGTCATGGTATGGAAATTATTAATCATGATCAATTACATATAATCAAGGGTTTAAAAATGGGGTGTTACATTCCTCTCCCTCTTCAAAAGGAACATCATCCTCGATGTTCTTTGCATCTCAACAACATGTATCATGCATTTATATTTTAGTTGCTTCATCAATGTCTTCCTCTTCTTGGTCTAGTCTTCTCCTAGACTTCTAGCATTTCAATAGTATGCCTACAACAATCATAAATAAACACGCATATCAAAACAATTTTCATGCATAAATATTTCATTGTTGTTCATAATTCAGGAGGAAATATATCTATATATCAACACAATACTTATGTGTGCAATTCATGGATCTACATCCATATGGCTGCCACATTTATTCATCTCACTATTATCCTTGACATACCCACTATGCTCGTGACCCCAATCAAAAAATAACAAGAGTTATCTAAGTCTCCTCTTCCTTGTGGTCACTCACCTTCAAGGCTTAGAAATTCCCTTCTCTATTTCACAGTACCTCGGGCGATCCATCTTGCCTGCTAAGGATTTCTCTCGCAGGAACAGATCAGAGACCTCACCGAGTCTTACAACTGAGACGTCCCTTAGGTCTTCCCTAACACAACACAACCATATCCAGATAAACATGGCATACAAGGTTCAATGTCACAACAATGGCCTTTTCCATGATTTCCATCTCGACAACCTTCATCTATCTATTTAGGACAGATCTGTCATCTTACCTATACAATTCACACATACAGTAATCGTGAGATATTCCCATCATTTTCAATCAAAATATTTCAAATATGTTTCCTATTGATTTTAAATTCCACTTGTGATTTTTCAGATCTCTTCCATATAGGAACCAGATTCACAACCAAGGGATCTATTATCATGAAAGTTTGTATTTTTGTAAAAACAAGCATCGGTCTTCCCTATGTACTTACTCTACTTCCATATTCGATACCATCTTCCTACAAATCTCAACCTTCACACATCCAAACAGATTGTTAGCATTCCATGCACATTATATTTTTATTGCACACTTGCAGTGGCTCACAAACAATTCTTAAAATTGTGCATACTAACAATTGCATCATATTTATCTATTAATGATATGACATAAAAGTAATTATCATTCCTTACACATGCATTATTTCAGTATACCAAGCTTCCCATGATGCAATCAATCATCTTATGCAATTAAGCTAATGTGCCAATTACCCATGGTATCATTCACATAATGTATATTTTTATTGCCTCCAGAAGGCCACACATCTATGCCAGGAATTCCACCATGATAGGTTGAAAATTTCATCCAGCCTCTCACCCCATGGATACTTACTGTCATTTATTTCCATAGAAGGAGTATGTCTCCTACCTCAAGCTGATCATAACCTCAAGTCAGCATAACGTAATATGAAATTATGAAAATTAAAAATTTCACTTAAATTCATCCATGCACTCATATTTTCGTGAGTTCAATACAAGGATTGTAACCATCCTTGTCTGCCATAGGTTCCTCCCTCTGTCATTCAGGTTCTCTTTCTTGAACCATACCCTACTTGGGTATTCTAAAATACAACTGTCAATCAGAGTTAAAATTATATCATCAAAGATATAAAACACTTCAGAAGGGATCCTTACCCAATCCCTTTCAGATCTCATGCCATATGGGCATAAAAAAATTATACCTATCTTGGTTGCCAATAGTCCTTCTGATGTTACCTCATAAATTTTATGCTTCATGGGAATTCATAGGGTCCCTTCATCAATCCTTCAATAACAACCTTCTTGTATTTATCTTCTTCGTGAGGTTGTCCACCATTGGTAGTTGTCTTCCCTAACAGGTGGAATATTTTTCCTACAAATAGCATGCATCATCACATTCACAATTATATTAGTTGTCAGGCCAAATCATAATGCATGTAGCATAATATATTCAAATCAACAATCATTTATTAGATATGTCCTAGCATATCTATATGCACTCTATCACATTATCCTCAACGCAACATAAAAGAAAAGCATTTCATCTACTCATCTTTCACATAGTGGTTAGCACTCTTATGTCTGGGGTATTTACATATATCCCTTTTATCATTCAAGCAATTATAAACTAACAACAAGAGATGAATCAAGGGATTTTCCCCTTCGAATCCTTTACACAGACTATAATTTTTAGCATAGCTCATGAACTATTTCCAAGACCTCTCTGCCATTTTCATAACGTGGTATTATCCACAGATGAGTTTATTCAACGTTCTCATTGATTTAGTTTTATTCCACTAGTTGTACTAGTTTCCTTAGAAACATATAACTTTTCTAAAAATACAGAGTTTAGAGTGAGAAGGGTGTCCCCCTTTTTGCACATTATTTCTTCATGTTTCCTTATTCATGGGCTTGCCTACTCCATTTCTTGAGTAGTCTCAATCAATTTTGTCTTGAATTTCCTCTTTCAGAGAGTTTTCCTTCCCTGAATGCAACAACACACTAACATATCAAGGTTAGCCTACAATTTCAATTTCAATACAGTACATCCATGCACACTGACCATATATGGAAATAAAAAATGGTTCTCCTTCATTTGAATGTCCTTCACACATGCATTATCTTTTAAAATGTAATCCATGATTCTTATACAATTAGGCTTTGCACCCCACCACCTAATGTCATTAATTTGAAAAGATCTGCTCTCTTGATAGAGTCCTTCTATAGTGCACCCACATGGGGCTTCTTCAACATGAAACTCTCTTGTTGCAGATAGAGTTAAATGCGGTAATGTTGCAAAGTCTGTCAAAGATACAAAAGCATTTGCAACAGGGTCTAGCTGCCAACAATGTAGGAAGATAGTTTGAGAATCCGGAAATCCCATCAGATATTTAGAGGAATGGACCAACACATTGTAATGTTGGGAAAAGTTCTTCCAGGAAAAGGAACATGAGTACTAAGAAAGGCACCTCAAGTGTAGATTCTTCCACATAATCCTCCAGTAAGAAATCCACTAACTCTAAAGAACTTTCTAATATTGAGACTGGTTCAAGTGTCCATAAGAAGAAGATGAATAAGCATTCCATGGGTTCCTTAGATGATAAATTAAGAAAGGAAAAACCACCCACATTTGATGGAGAAATTAAGAAGGGGGAAGAAGAAGAGGCATGACTGCTAGGGATGAAAAAGTATTTCCGAGTACAGAATTACTCAAGAAATGTAAAAGAAAAATCGTCCACCTTTAATTTGGTTGGAGGGGATAATTCCATTTGGTGGGAATACCTAAAGAAGGTAAAAAGGATTGGTGAGAATAAATTGACTTGGAAATGGTTTGAGAAATACTTTAGAAAGACATCTCTATTTGACAAGTATTATGATAGCAAGGTTAAGGAATTCCATGATCACAAGTTGGGGAAACTTACCATGAATGAATATGTAAGGAGATTTTTTGAACTATTGAGGTACGTCCCTTACATTAAGGATGAGAAAGTAAGGATACAACATCTTCTCAGTGGACTACCACAATATTTTTAGGATTGGATTGAGTTTGATGAGCTTAAGACCCTTGATGACACCATATGAAAAGCCAAGTACTTCTATGAACAATTAAAGCATAGGTAGGAGCCTCATAAGGACTGGAAGAGAAAGGATACACCTAATTTTAAGAAGAATGGATTTATATCCTCTCGATTCAAGATCCAAATAAAAAGCAGTCAGTCCAGTCACCCCACTAAAAGTGTGCACCAATAGAATCATCCATATCAAAGTGGAAATAAGCCAACAAAACCCATAAGAGAAGAAAGTAGAAGAACTGAATAAAGGGACTCTACAATGTTGGGGTTGTGGAGAGGCACATTTGTTGAGAGACTTCCCTCATAGGCATCATGATAATAAGAGAATCTACAATGTTCAAGAGGATACCACTATTAATGATGTAGCTAGGAATGTACAACAAATTTATGCTAGGAACATACACCAAATTTATGTAGCTAGGAGCATACAATATATTCATGCCACTGAACCAGACCACCAAGCTTCAGTGGTGGAGCCGAAATGTATAATTTCCAAATGACCTATTTCAATTTTCATTGACCCTGGTTCTAACTTAAGTTATATTTCACCATGAATTGTTGAGGCTTGTGACTTATAGAAAAAGAAGCATGAAAAGTCATGGTTAGTCCAACTAGCCACGGGAACCAAGAGGAAGGTGATTGAAGAAGTTTCATATTTCCCATTTGAAATAAATGAACTACATACACAAGAAGCCTTGAATATCCTACCCTTGGGGTCCTATGATGTGATAACTGACATGGATTGGTTAGCAACTCATAAGCTGAAATTGGACTATTTTAACAAGACTCTAGAATGTGAAGATGATGAAGGAACCAAGAGATTATTGCAAGGTATTCAAAACTAATATTAGTGAGAAAAATATCATCCTCACAACTCAATAAGTATAGCAGATGGGGATATCCTTTATATGTTATACAAGTGCTAAATTCAACAAAAAATAACAATTTTAGAAAGGAATATCACCCAATGTTAGGTGATTTTTGTGACATATTTTCGTAGGTGTCATATAGGATGAAACACCTACTTCTAAGGTGTCATATAGGATGAGCACACTCGAGTTGGTGGAGTTGAAAATACAATTAAAATAGATGTTGGATAAGGGGTACATCAGGCTCAATGTGTCCCTGTGGGGATCATCAACATTATTTGTTAAGAAGAAAGATGGTACCCTCAAAATATGCATTGATTATAAGAAATTGAATAAAATAATTGATGATCTCTTTGATCAGTTGAGAGGAGCTACAATCTTTTAGAAGAAAGACTTGAGGTCTAGATATCATCAATATAGAATTGAGGATGAGGATATTCATAAAACCGCTTTCAGAACAAGATATGGAAACTATGAGTTTTTGGAGTTGCCATTCGGGCTTACCAATGCACCCACCATGTTTATGTGATTAATGAACAACATTCTTAACAAATATTTGGACAAGTTTGTCCTATTTTTTATTGATGACGTTTTGATTTATTCCAAGAACAAGGAAAATCTTGACGATAATCTCATATTAGTGCTGCAAGTATTGAGAGAACACCAGTTGTAAGCTAAATACAACAAGTGTGATTTCTTCCAAAGGTAGATCCAATATTTGTGTATTGTAATCTCAAAAGGTGGAGTGGCAGTAGACCCAAAAAATATCAAGGAAAACATGGATTGGCCAGTCCTTAGAAATGTATCAGAGGTAATATTTTTTATGGGATTGGTTGGATATTACCGAAGGTTTATCCAAGGATTTAAAAAAATCAACCATCCAATCACTTCACTACAAAGAAAAGGAGTGGAATTTGTATGGTCAACAAAATGTGAGACCAACTTTCAGTGACTGAAATATCTCTTGACTAATGCCCCTATGTTGAATATTGCAGATCCTGACAAAGATTTACTGGCTTGTACAAATGCTTGCAAAGAAGGACTTGGTAGATTTCTCATGCAAGAGGGACATGTAATCAACTATGAGTCAAGAAAATTAAATGAGCATGAAAAATGTTATGTCACCCATGACTTAGAGCTTACAACTATTATACATTTGAAAATGTGGAGACATTACCTACTCGGGAGAAGGGTTGTCTTAATGACATATCATTGTGGGATGAAATATTTATTTGACCAACCACGTTTGAATTCCAGACAAGCCAGATGGATGGCTCTCATCGTTGAGTTTGATTTTGAAATCAATCATATTAAAGGCAAATAAAACTGAGTGGTGGATGCACTCAACTGAAGTGTGCAAATGGTACACTTGGTAGCAACAAGTGTGTGTGAATTTGATATAAAACAAAGGATCATATTTTCCGTGAAGCATGATAAGAATTTCAAGATAACAAAGGACAGTTTAAGGAAGGAGCCAAGAGGGCCAAGATACAAAGGATATCAATTCACTGAAGATGGGTTGTTGATGTACAAAATTAGATTGTACGTACCCGATTTAGTTGAACTAAGGAAGTTAATAATGGACGAGTTCCATAAGAGGCCTTATGTGGGTCATCCAGGTTATTAGAAAATCATAACAATAGTAAGAAAATTTTATTACTGGCCCATAATGAAGAAAGATATCACAGATTATATTGCCAAGTGCTTGGAGTGCCAACAAGTCAAAGTTGAACATTGACATCCAGCGGGATTGCTTCAACCAATGCAAATTCTAGAATGGAAATGAGAAGTCATGTCCATGGACTTCATTACAGGACTACCAAGCAACATGATGCAATCATGGTGGTGGTGGAAATTTTGAGTAAGGAAGTTCACTTCATCCCCATTAAATCAACTTATAAATCCATAGATGTTGCAAATATATTCATAAAATAAATTTTTAGATTGCATGGCATGCCCAAAAAGATCATATCAGACCATAATGCCAAATTCACATCAAGATTTTGAAAGGGATTGTTTGCATATTTTGGAATGCAACTAGATTTCAACACTACTTATCATCCCCAAAAAGATGGAAAAATAGAGAGAGTGAATAGGGTATTGGGAGATATGTTAAGAATGTATGCTATGCACTGGCCCAAGAAGTGGGAAGAATATCTAACCCTGGTAGAGTTCGCATACAAGAATGGCTATCAAAAGTCATTAAAGATGAGCCCCTTTGAGGATTTATACGATATAAAATGTAATGCTCCAATCAGTTGGAGTAATTCAATGGACATGATTACATTAGGACCAGATATGCTAAAGGAAATGGACCAGGAAATAATTCATATTAAGCATAATCTGAAAGTGGCTCAAGATAGGTAGAAGAGCTACGCTAAAAAGAATAAAACCCATAAGGAATTTAAAGTAGGATATCATGTCTATCTCCGGGTGAAACCCAAAAGAAGTTATCTCGGAATGGGGACTTGTGCCAAGTTGGCACCTCACTACTGTGAACTAGTCAAAGTTTTAGAAAGAGTGGGATTGGTGGCATACATGCTTGCATTGCCTCCTATTGTCAAGGTGCATGATGTATTCCACATATCTTTTCCTAAGAAATATATTCATGATTCTAATCATGTTATTGATTGGAATATGATACAGGTGGAACCAGAAGGAGATTTCTATCCTGAGCCTCAATGCATACTCGATAAGAAGGAGACACTCCTTTGGAACTGAACTATCGCGTAGGTCAAGGTGCAATAGAAACACTTTGGACCAGATGAGGCCACATGGGAATGAGAGGATGYCATGAAAATGGCATACACATTTATTTTTGATGTATAAAACTRGTTTGTAGTTGGTGAAAACATCGAGGACAATGTTTCCTTTAAGGGGGAGGGGAATGTAACACCCTGTTTTCCCCTGGTTTGTAATAATGATTATGGATTAACATTGTCGTGAGTCACGACCTGAATATTTGATRTTGTACATATAAATTAAATGTTTTTTTWTTTTAATAAAGGAAGGTTGAKCAGTTGACTAAGGTGTGAAATTTAGGTACTAGCCATGATACCACGAGTGGGAAYTGGTGAGGGGGAATKGGTAATTACCTTTTTTACCCAAATAATCAACCTTCACCTAAGAAAGCTAGTTAATGATAAAGGATCTAGTTAATGGGAAAAGACCCAATGGTTGAGTAGTTATGTCTTCCTTCATGAAGGTACAAGGAAGACGAATGGATCAGATGAAGCTATTAAATAGAAGTACCGCAACAAGTGCCCGTTCGATTTGGGAGGTTGACTCCCTGAAGATTAAGATAAAATAAAGTGAGTGAACCCGAGGAATAGGGAGAGAATGTTCTACACAAAGACACAAAAGGAAAGTACACAAGGGAGTGCATGAGGGTGCAGAAGAAGAACGTAGATTTTGTGAGGAAAATAGGAAGCTTTCCCAGTGAGCTTGTGGTTGAATTGGAGCAGAGAATACCTAGACCCGAACTAGATCAGAGAGGGTTGTGAACCGATGCTTGTTGGGATGGGATCTAGCACTAAGAGGGGAGGATGTTTAGGGACTACAAAGGCAGTGAAGGATCTTCCTTGTGCTGGGAAGGCATTTGAAAGTTCATAGTGGCCATAGACTCAATGGGTACAGGGGATTTTTGTTGCTTCCTATTAGTGAAGGAGAGTTTCCTTCACTTTAAAACCTAGAACTTGTGAGCAACATGTGTGTACCCTTGGTGATATCATGGCTTTTCATGGGGGTGGCCTACTACAAAAATCTTAAGCGTAGCAAAGCCTATGGTTGGATGGAGAAGCATTCACCCTCATTGAGTTTTTCGACCCATTAGTTTTGAACAAATAAGTGTACTGGCATGTCTAAGGGATTTGATGGTTATTTTATTTTTAATATTTATGTGTTTTATCAATATGGAACTATAATATTTGTAAATAGAGTATAGGAATCGAGGATTGGATATGCATGGATTTTTAATCATATGAGTAAATCTTCCTTACTAATGTATGTTTCTATGAGATAGAAATACATAGGGGGAAATTACGTTTAACGCCCCTTGAATGTCTAGTAATTCTTTCTTGGGAAATTCCTTAGACTAGTAAATTGTAGTTGGGATGAAAACCCATGTACATAATCATGCATGTATTGTCTGACTGTATAACCTTTGTAATTTATGAAAATATTTTTTCGTAATGGGTCGTCCTTGTTCAAAGTAATTATGCAGAGGATCTTGAATTCATATCCCTCAAATAACTTTGAGAAAGGAAATAACTGGTAAGGGATTGGTTTTCCAAGGTTATTTAAACCTTGCATGAGCATGTAGTGTGAATAGGTGACTCAGAAAGCCAGAAAATGACTAAGTGTCGAGAGGTGATCTCAATTGTCCATCGAAAATCTAGGTGTCAGGAGGATTCGAGAATGACATAAGGCTAAGCCACTGACATGAGCTTGAGAAGTTGTGGGCCATTGATTAGCAATGATCCCTACCACTCATCAAAGATTGACGGGTGGGAGAAGTTTTCAGAAAGGATTGTTCGAATGAGTCATGGAGTTGACGTTCCAAAGAGGAGAGCCCAATATCCCTTAAGATAATTTCATGTGTCTGTACAACATTGGAAGTCAGAATTCGAAAAGGTCGTATGTCCTTTTTGCATGATTGAACATCATACAACTTTTAACCCGAAGTAGGATTTGGACCATTAATCTCGGTTAGTTTGCATCATCCAATCTTGTGGGCGGCATGTTGCCACAAGCTGCAACTTGTAGAAATGTGGTGTGTGCATCAAGATTGGGTAGGTCGCAAGCATGATCCCAAAAGAATAGGAGTCATTATATTAGCAAGAAGGAATGCAGACCGTCGGCTTTAGCGGGCCCAATGGCTCGATAAGGATCATGTTGCTTTAATGACTCGTGTAAATTAGGATTGTCAATCTGTATCCCTGCCTCTCCTCTGATCTATAAGATTGGCATGTTTCCTCATAAGGTGTTTGGAGCAACGTGGATGTTATGTCTTGTCATCAAGTCAGTGTGCCACGTGGGCATGCAGGGTGACATGACATGCCAACGAGTGTATACATATTGAAGAGTGTTGTTTGGCAGGCGACATATGAAAAAGGGTATTGGTGTCCTCCAAGAAGTGGTTAGAGCGAAAAGAGAGGCCATCATTAGTCGAGTACTTCTGAACCTAAAGAGGTGAAGATCCTTTGACCTCAAATGATTTAGACCATTCGATCTGTCAGTCAGGTTTATTGTCCTGGGCCGTGGGTTGCGGGGAGTTTTGGTGAGAAAATCATGTTTCCATCCCATGGGGAAGAGCCCAAATGTAGTGCTGTGTGTTGCGGTGTTGCAAGAAGGAGAGTGCTTGACAAATTGTGGGCTGCAGACTGTGGAGAAATCACAAAAGCATGGAGAGTTGGAGTTAGGTGAGAAGTTATGTCATGAAGATGAGTTTGCTAGTATCGCGGGGCTTCATAGTCCAAAGGTATGGACACGAGGGTGTAATGGTGGATCCACGTTAGCTTGTTATGACCAATGGTCCCCATGGATTCCATGTGGCCTAAGGTGATGTCTTCAAGGCCAAATGCCCTGGATTTCTTTAGGAAGCTTTAACTCCCTGACCAAAGCTCATTTTTTAGCATGGTTACAGTCGTTGAAAATATCTTGAGGACTAGATTCCATCTTTGGGTTTAGACATTTAGAAAGAAGTTTGGGTTTATAAGATGAACTTTTGAAATCCCACCCACCTAAGTTAAGGGTTAGGGGGTTGGGTGTGTTACAAAAACACCAAAGATCACCAAAAAGAGAAATAAGCAAACATTTAAAGATGGTTTTCCCATTTGGGTTTCCAGGGTAAAATCTTTGTGTCAATTATGAGTTTGATTTTATTTTTGTGTGTTAGAATTTAATTTATAATTGTATTCCATATAAATTCCCACTATATTGATGCTAAATTTTTTTGAGAGTCAAATATTTTCCATCGCCTTGCTAATCTCAATGGCCAAGGGACTTAGGTCGTCCATTATTTGACTAAGGGAGATTGAGAGCCATGATGAGATAGTTGTGGAATTCCCTAGCTATATTTCTAATTCCGACTCCATGTATTCAACAATTTCTCTTCTTTTCAGACCATTGGGTACCTTAGTGTAGTCAATATGCTTATTAGGAAATCAACTCAACAAGTGAAGTTGATATGCTTATGAGGAAATCAACTCAACAAGTGAAGATCAATGAAAATTGAAATGGGATTAAATATTTTTAGAGAAATATCTCAACAACCAAAAACTCGAATGTGCACTGGACCGAGAAAAGCCATGAAGAATTAGTTGCTACCAACAATGATATTATGTGAGTTAGAGATGCTAGAAGCAAATTATCTTAATATTTAGTCAAAGCCTTGTTCCAGGCCAGGAGAGGCTTTAACTTTAATCTCATTTTCCAACATAGAATATTTAGTCAAAACTACTTCTCAAATGGAAAATAGGGATGGTATTCTCCATCTTTCGAGGATCTTTTCTGCCACTTGGAGTATGCTTGTTGGAGGTCTTAGATGGATCTTATCCCTTCAGAACAAGTTCATAGCATCACAGATGGAAGATCCAATTTTAGTTAATGCTTCAAATTTATATGGAATGATAGCATGATTCCATGCCTTCGGTCATGGAATCATGTAACGATTGTATTTACTTTTCCGATAAATAGCATGTCATCATAGGAAAATAGAAGAAAATGGTTAGTTATGGTAAATAATCTATTTTTGGATCGATCCTCTATTTTAGATTGGATTATAAAAATGGGATACGATGTAATAGATAGGTAGAGGGGAATAGATAGAGATATAGAGAGAAAGACTTGGCTGATTTTTTAGAAACTCTCTCATACTGTTTACTGTTTTATATAATAGAAGATAAATTTCATGAGTTCGATGTGGTAGTAACAAAGATCTGTGTACATCCTGCATCTGGAAGGGCCCCCAACTCGGGTATGTTTGCATCATTAGATCATGGTAACTTGCTTTCTGCAGATTTCAGTTGTTCGGTATTAGCTTAAATCTCCATTAATGTAATTGCAAGCTGAGAATTGTTTTGTTATGCTTTTCGTTCATTTAAGAGTTCAGTAGTGGATTTTGAGTAAGAGAGTTGAGTGTGACAATAGTGTATCTTCCTTAGTTGATGGATTTTATTTCAGGATAAATAGGCACTATGATGGTAATGGTTCAAGCATTTATCAGATATAGTTCCATTTCAGTATTGCTGCAAGTTTTATTTGGTGATTAAAGTGTGAAAGAAGAGTTTGATTATTTCTAACAATTTTTAGAAGGATGTGCACATCGAAATTAGATGACAGTGGATTAAGTTGCTTCATAGTTCTTTAGAAGTATGGTTGATGAAGGAGTAATCTTTTGCAGACATTTAGTTCAGAGTTCAGTGATGGTTTGATTTTGATTAGATGTATAACTTTCCAAGGATTTTCCTGTAAGGTAGAATATCCAGATTTTGAGTATGATTTTCTTGAAAGAGATAAGGAATTCAAGCATTAAGTGGACTTGATTAAGAAGGTCATCAATCTTGGGAATGGGGTAGCGGTTCCTGATTGTGATTTTATTTAAGGCTCTCTAATCAATGTAGAGTCGCCAAGTCCTGTCCTTCTTCTGCACCAGTACAATCAGACTTCCGCAAGGGGAGGAGCTAGGTCTGATGTGCTCCTTTTGAAGAAGCTCTCGGATCTAATGCCCAATTTCGTCATTTTCCATTTGCGAGCGCCGATAGACTGATCCATTAGGTAGAGGTGCCCCGGGGGTCAGATCAATTGGATGCTTGACTTGGCAGTGTGTTGGTACCCCTGTAGGTGAGGAGAAGATGTCTCTCTATTCTTCCACGATCACATCTACTTGCTTTTGCTACAAAGAGAGGCTCTGTGTAGAGGCCATGGATGTGGCGGCGACCTTCTATTTACTGTGAGCACGGATCACAAAGAAGACGAACTTCCCAGTCTGTGAAATGACCTTACTGCATTGCTTAGCAGAGATTAAAGAAATAGCAGTAGGTGGCACTACCTCTGGGATACTGTACAATTGTCTACCCAAAGTAATAATAACACTGCGGGGTCTAGACTCATACACAGCATGACGCTTCCACAAATATGGTTGTCTTAAAAGAACATCACAAACTTCAAGGGGAGCAATATCACACAGTACCTCATCTATGAAAGGCTTGATGTCGTAGGGCAGACGACATTGTTGGTTGACACAAAGATCTCTTCCTTGGCGAAGCCAACCGATGGTGTAGGGCTGCAGGTGCGATGTCGTTGGCAGGTCCAGCCGCTTGACGACCTCTGCTAAAATTGGGTTCTTCTGACTACTACTATCGACAATGAAATGAAGCAAAGTCCCCTTTACTCACACCTGCGACTGAAAGAGGTGTTCCCCTTCCTCTGGTTCTTTTGGTTCGCTTGGCCGGACTTTGGTGGTAGCGATAGTGGCACTGGGTTCAACATCGATAATCCACTTCCCTCCTTCAAGATTTGATTCAGAATCAGAATTGGCCTCTAACTCGGAAGCCTTCAGTTTGGCCATGAGGGATTGCTTGGAGTGGCATTCTTCAGTGTTGTGCCAAGGGATTTTATGGTACTCACACCATTTTCCCGTGTCCTTCTTCGTCTTCTCATTGCCCTTCTTATGTTGCGGCTTGGACTGGTTGTACTGAGGATGGCCATCTCAACTTGGTCCCTTGTTGTGTGGGTTGGGGTTGCATTTTCCCTGCTTCAACTGTGAGGGGTTTGCAGATCAAAACTATCACCTTTTATGCTTAAATTTATGCTCGATCTTGACATCGTATCTATAAGTTGTGCCCAATGAGGCGATGTCCAGGAACTCCATTTATGTTTGAATGTATCTATGCAAACATCCGCGGTATTTGAGCACCAAATGACACTCAGAGTCTTTGATACCCAATTTGGTGCATAGGGTATGGAAAATATTGGTGAAATCTGGTACTGTCTGGTCTCTTTCTTGACGTAGGGTGATCCATCTGGTGTACTAGTCATCGTAGCTTCCAACAAGGTAGTATTGTTCTTTAATGGCGTCCTGGAAGGAATGCCATGTAGGGGCCACCACAAACATTGTAGATTCCTCCATGAGCCTTTTCTTTGAGTAAGTATCCCACCAGTCTTTAACATGGGGAACGACCTTGAGGAGTGCAAAAGTGATATTTTCCCTAACGGAAAAATTGTGTACCAAAAAATACCCTTCGAGCAGATTCAACCATTTATCTATAGCATCTGCATCTATCAGTCCTTCAAATAATGGAATATCAAAATTTACCTGTACCTTGAAGGGGGTTGCATGGCCACTTGATGAAGATACTTCTCCTGTGGGCAGCCATCGAAGGATCTGCGTGAAGTTGTCCATCATTTCGTTCATTTGTCGTGCAAGGGCTTCCTCAAGCAACATTTTAATAGGATCTCCTGCTCCATCATCTTTCTTTTTGTCCCCCATGGGTTGTTGTCGGGCTCGACGTGGTTGATCTTGTAATGGCTTGATTGGTTCGAGTCCAAACTTCTTGTACCCAGATCTTGTCGGGGATATGCACGAAGAAAAATAAATGAAGAGTAGACTGCTCTGATACCACTGATCCGGATTTAGGAGTAGAACAAACTGATTAACATACTGAATACAATAAACACAAAGATATGAAGAATAACACAAATATCCAGTGAACAATATCTTCTATTGAATAATGAAATACGTTGAAACTGTAAAACTGCAAAACTGAAACACTTGCTCGAATTGTGGTAGCTATCTTTGAGAAAAGATGTGGCTGCTACGCCTATTTGTCTGATCATAATGGATTACAATGAGGCTCCATAGGCCTTTTTGATATTACTCATGAATGTCAAAGCCCTAGACATTCAAAAACCTAACCCTAGAAGGTGAAACACCAAAAGTCATGTGGGCCCCTATGGGTAAGTTGGTGTAAGTTGGTACCTCAACTTCCCAGGGTCGTAACGTTTGCATACGACCTCCGTTTTAGGTGCGTGATAGCCCGTTGGAAAGGTCTTTCAGAGAAATACACATTTTGCCATCAAACTCTGATTCTGTCTACATTTTCACTGTGGCGAGCCATAAAAACAATGTTTAGGCCTCCAAAATGGTCTTGAAAGTACAACAAGATGTGCTGGCATGAAAACATACAAAATAAGCCAGCTGGATTAGGCAAGAGGCCACCCGTATCCACCTGGAGGATGTTTGGGGCTTCAGACAGCCCTAGAAGTGTAGAATCCACAATTATAAAGAAGTACATAAGAACGTGCTGAACAAAAACGAACAAGAGGAGCCAGTTGGAATAGGTGGGTGGCCACCAACATCCACCTGGATCAATGGCACTCATGGCTCCCTCTGCACAAAAAAAACAAAGCTCACATTTCATGCAATCAACACTTGCAACTTGACCCAAATACTTTTAAAATAATGTGTGCCCCCGTAAACATGCAATAACAATCTAAGATCCCCTGCAATCCACCACCTCAAGGTAGTTGTATTTATAGTGTTTCCTTGGTACACCCAACTCATGCTACTTGCAATAATTATTATATATTGTTATGCATCCCATGCATGCTTTTCTTCTCCCCACAACATGCCACGTGTTATCGATAGAGGTCCATGGAAGTGGTGTCTCAAAAGGAGGAGCTTTGTGAATGAAGATGAAATCGATTCCCTAGGCATCTTGTAAATGGACACTAAAACGACATGATAGTGAATGAGGAGGAAAGGAAAATTGAAACGATGGAAATTGGAACACACAATGATGCCAATTAATCTAGCTCATTGTGTTCCTTGATGAATTCACTAATAGCCATTGATGCCAAGCTCGTGGTTGAAGTTCCACATGCTCTCTASTACCATGAAAAACATGCCATACCTCTCAAGGGTTGAATGGTTTTCACTTATCTCTCTATGCAAAGTATCTACTCGTGATTCCCTTCAATGTTCCATCYGGTGGCCATCAACACCAAGCTAGTGGCCATCAACACCAAGCTTGTGATTAGAATTCCACATGAACCTTGCTACCATCAACAACATTTCATACCTCGGTTGAATGATTTTCACTCATCTCTCCGTAMAGCTATGATTCCCTTCCCTCGGTATACCAGGTTTCATCATTAAACAAGGGGGATTTTGACCCTTATTATTTTAAATCTAATTGCTATCTGTCGCCCTTAGATAAGTCAACCAAGATGACGTGGATTATGTTTTTGCTTTAACCATATTTGAATCATGATATAAACGTTCAATCCACCCTGCTCTCGAGTCTCCCCGTTTCCATCGTAGATGAGAATATTTTCACATCGTCCAATACGTAGCTAGCAGTTTCTGTTAGTTCAACTGGCAGTCCAGAAAAGCATGACCGTTTAAGTAGAAGATCATCTTTTATTGCCATTCCTTGTCCCGGCCAGGCCTTTTGCATTGCCTGCGCTGTATAAGTCTGGTCTGTATGTTTGGAGCTCCATGTCCTGTTTTGTATGAGTCTAGTCTGGTCTGTATGGGTTTAGTCTGGTCTGTATGAGTATGTTTGTTCTGTATGTCTTGTGTTGTGTGGTATTGAGAGCAGGAGGCAGGAATCACATCAATGTTTGAATCAGCAGACGCGCACAAGGATTCAATCTCCCACATCTTCGTCCTCCACCATTTTGGTAAATTTTTGTCTTCTTTTGTTGTTTTTCTGACTATAGATTAATCGATTTTAGCAAATGCTACAACCTGCTCTGTTTATATGTAATTCTGGTTGAATTTACAGGTTAAACTTAAACATGAAATGGTATGTGTAAATTTATGTATACGTAATCTCTTTATATCTGTATTGTTTTCTTGTTTTTCTGATTATAGATTAGCCGAGTAAGTGAGATGCAGGGATTAATTCGATTTTAGTAAATGCACACAATAGAGTGACAGAGGCTCTGTTCAATTCAGGCATAAAGTGTGACAGTGGGAGCCAATGCTCCATGGATTTAAATCAACATATGCGACCATTTCCAATTTTAATTCCAATTTTAAGTGGCACGTTTTTATTCTCTGCCGATATTGTAATCGGTCTGCTTTGAATAATGTGAAACCCTATTAATCAAGTCACACTCCATTTATTATCGAAGTTTGAATAATGTGAAACCCTTATTGCGAGTGTTTAAAAAAACATTTAAAATGGCAATAGAATCATAAAAACATGACAACAAGAAATTTTGCCACCTTCCGCGATGTACAAAATCCCAATATATGAATATCTCTGCATCTAGGCAAGATAAATGCGCAGTCTGACAACATTGTTTCCTCAAATTCTATTAGAGAAATAGTTAGTGTTAGAGTAGTTTAGCAGTTTAATTTGAGTTAATTCAGGATTTATTTTTCATTGAATTCACAGAATTTCATCAATTTCTATGTTTTGAGATGAAGCCATAGAATAACAAGCGAAAAATTACTAGAATCCAGAGGGAGACACAACTCAAAATTAGATTTAAATTTTAAATCCATGTGTGACAGTGGGAGCCAAACATCGTCACTCCTGCATGGATTTAGGTCAACAACACATTCGACCCGAAAGCACTGATTCAACACAATGGATTGAAGATATGCATGGATTCAATGTCTTGTCTGATAATACATTAGGTGATTTCGAATGAAATAGATCTATTTATTTAATCTTTATGTTAGGAATTGTGCTAATCCAAGATAAATTGCATACAGCAGATCGACGCTATACTCCTGATTGTTTTCATGAAGATGGATTCGTACTCAATGTCGTGGATTCAACAGCCCTCCACTGAATATAACAACTCTGGCGATTGTCCCCAACAATGATACGAAGGAAAAGCTTTCTCTGAGGATTCATTGACATCTCGATTCACTTCTTCAAGAAAAGGCTCGACCATTTGTTCAGAGTGGTAGTCAATTGGATAAGTGATCTATCATGCACCTGTGGTATGGGGCTCCTTTTTTCAATTTTGTTTAATTTTAATTTAGTTTATTATTATTGTTTTTTTTATTACAGTTTAAAAATTGAATTAATCCGATGAGTTTTATCCGCGGGAATTTGTTCTTGTTTTGTAATTTGATTTGATTGGTTGTGGCATTCATTTTCAGCTCTGTGATCTCTACAACTACGTGCTCTCGGCAAGACTGGACTTGGGTATGGCATTCATGGCACAGAGAAGAGGACTGACGGGCTCCAGAATTCAGGTATCCACCGTTTTGTTTTCGTTATAGTTTATCTTCAAAAAAAAATTCGCTGGATAAATCTTAAACCCTGAAATGGTTCAATAGAAAGTGGAACTTGAAAACAATACTCTCAAATAGAAAGTAATGGCACAAAGTAAGAATAGATACAGGATTGGAGTCCGACATAATATTCCCATTAATTTTCCGGAACCTTACTTCAAGAATTACGAGGACGATACCAACCACCTATAACTTTTAAGGTTTCTTTATCAACTACAGGAGATCAACTCTCTGCCATGGAATCCTTGATTCAGTAATAAGTGATCAACCTTCCACAATGGAATCCATGACTGACTAAGTTGGATTTTTATCTTAATGGATGCAATTTACTCAGCACTACCCAAGTAGTCTTTGAGTAGAGTCCTGGAATCTACTTAGCACTACCCAGGTAATCTTTGAGTAGAATTTTCTCCTTGTCATAAATACTCTTATGCTATATCTCTACCCTTCCTATATCCGTGCTGGCAGCTACTCAGCGTTGGATTTTTCCTATGTGTCTATTCCCAAAACATTAGACTGCCTTGAACGTAGCTTGTGCACACGTGTCTTCCGGCAACAAGGCATGCAAGTCCTACAATCTAGCAAACAACCCTTTGGTTGTCATGTTATTTTAGTAACATTGGGCATCTGCCCTGTTACCAAAACTCTCATTCATGGCTGCCTCCACTACCATTGGTCTGCTGGGTTAGCTGTGGTATCCTTTGCACTGCAACTGTTGGGGAATACATACAGAGATTGCACACCCTGCTATTATCCTCAATAACTAAAGACTCAATGCTATTATAGATGAAGGCATTTTGACATATTTAAAACAGATTTGCATGATGTAACGCGAGATACTGCACATTGTATTTTTAATTGCTCATCCAACAATGCTAATTTAACCAAATAATAACCAGATAAAGTGTTTCACACTATAAACAGGAAATAGATCAACAGATAATAAAATTCCACACCATGAGAAAGCATACACAGATTTATCAAGCTGGCTGCTGGAGGAAAAAATTCCAAATCCAGAAAAACGGATTATACTTTATTCTTTATGGAAAGACGGGTGAATACAACACTAGGGCTCTCTCAGAGTGATAGCAGTTTCAAATCTTCAGCTCTTGAAGATTTATGAGTTGCTGTTCTTCCCTTTCGCTTTGGGGTATGCCTCCCTTCCTCTTGGAAATGAATCTCTGTCTCCTTGTTAACTTCCCTCTTAAGCCTTGCATCTCTCCTCATTCCTCTACCTTCTGTTGATCCTCTTCACTCTGATTGGCCAGGGACCTGACCAACCAGCTGTCACTGTAGCCTGACTTTTTCCATATTTTTCGGGAGAGTTTCCCATTCTAATCCCACAAGGATAGCTGTTGTGGAAGGAAACACCGCTGAAATGGAAGGATAAAGAAGTTAATGTAATTTTTTTCTACATGGATCTAAATTACGGATCAAAGATTTCAAAGACAGATGATTAGTGAAAATGAGAACACTCACTCGATCTATTTGTAATTATTGTTTTTAGATTGGTTTGTTTAATAACATCCCTGTTTAGTTTGTTTGAGCTCTAGGTTGGTTGGACTGTGTTCTAGTACTAGAACTAGCCCAAGTTCGATTCTCATGGCATTTTTGTATGGGCCGTGCTTAAAGAGTACTCAGCGTTGGATTTTTGTATGGATTTTTCTTTTCTTTGTATCTCAACATGAACATGGTTCCTTGCTTTGATTGCAGCTCAGTTATTGTTGTTATTTAAGTCATCTCCAGATGAAAGAACATAATAAGCTTCAATCCTCTTGTCCTATGTGCTACAACACTCTCAACAAGCAAACTCAAGGTACAGTTTTATTTTCCTTAAAAAAAAGTTTACCTTTTATTAGATATAGAAACAGTACAAGCTGCAGATGCATGTTCCAGCATTTCAAAGGATAAAACAAAACCACCCTAGCGCATAAAAGTACTACGTCCTTTCTGCCTTATCATAAATCCAAGGCTTACAGATAGTCTTAATTGAAGAAAGTGTCATGCTCTTTCACCTAAACATTGATTTCGATTAAAAAACTTGCCTTGACTAAATCTAGACTCATAACAGAGCGATATATTTTGAATTTTCATATCTATCTTCAGAAAGAGACTCATGACCATGCTAAAATATTATCCTAGAGTTGAAAACCCCACAAGACAACATAATAGTATCCAAGAGAGTTAAAATATACAAAATATATATCCAGTCTGATAAAAGAGCAAGCTCCTCTTAAGCTTGCTTTGGAGTTCCTTCAAATTGGCGCCCCTTTTTTATGTTAATGTTTTATGTTGATATTATAGTTCTTTGCATTTCATAAGATAAGAGCATAATATGAACAAGATCACTGAGAAATACACATCCACAATAGACACAACATTTATCCTGGGAAACCCTCTAGGGGAAGAAAACCCAG
>ML824360.1:143191-156187 GCA_009831015.1 Picea engelmannii | reverse complement strand
AAAAGGGGATTGATCTAATGAATAATAGATCAATAATAAATAGAATACTCTTTGCAGTTACAATATTTCAACACTCCCCCTTAACAAGAAGGGTATTCTACAACAACATCAGGCGAGAGAGAGAGCAACATTATCAACAACATCTTGGAACACTAACTGGTGTATCTATAAATCATCGAATTTGTTTCTCATCATCAATAGAAACAACAACACAACACAAAATTTGGAGCATCATCAACATCAGCATGAGGCCGGCATCACAGCATGAAGCTGGCTACACAATATCATCAGCACAAAGCTAGCATCACAGTACGAGACTGACAACACATCATCATCAACATGAAGATGGCATCACAACATGAGGTTGGCAACAAATCATCATCAACACGAATCTGGCATCAAAACACGAGGCTGAAAACACATCATCACAGCACGAGGCTGGCACATCATCACAACACGAGGCTGGCACATCATCACAACATGAGGCTGACACATCATCACAACACAAGGTTGTCACATCATCACAACATAAGGCTGGCACATCATTACAGCACGAGGTTGACACATCATCAAAGCACAAGGTTGACACATCATCAGCACGAGGCTGGCATCGCAACACTTAGGTTGGCACATCATAATCATGGGGCTGGCATCACAACACTACTCCCCCTTTCAAGGGAGTTCCTTATGGACTACACCAAGCTTATCTCGAAAGTGCTCAAACTTTACACGAGATAGAGGCTTGGTAAACATATCAACAACTTGTTCATCCGTGCTAACATACTGGAGATTTATGGCTCCTCTCTGCACCATATCACATATGTAATGATATCGGATCTCTATGTGTTTTGACTTTTCATGGAACACAGGGTTCTCTGTCATCTTTATGTAGCTCCGTTTATCATATAGGATCAGGGTTGCTTTCATCTCTAGATCGAATAGACCTGTCAACAACTTTTGAAGCCATATGGCTTCACAAATGGAATAACATGCAACATTGTATTCGTCTTCTACCGTGCTGAGAGAAATGCTTGATTTATTCCTACTCTGCCATGAGATCATGGCTGACCCCAGACTGAGACAACATCTTGGAGTGCTCTTCCTGTCAGAGACACTTCTAGCCCAATCTTAATCAGTATAACTACTCAGTTTGAAGTCATGGTCTCCATCATAACTGAGACCACAATCTAATGTACCCTTAAGGTACCTCATCACATGTTTTGAAGCAGTCAGGTGAACATGTCTAGGCTCTACCCGAAACTGAATCAAGGTGTTCACATAAAAACATATATCTGGCCTGGTGTTCGTTAGATACATCAGCGATCCAATGATCTTTCTGTACAGTGTAGCATCTATCAATTCTGACGAAGTATCAACTAGGAGCTTCAATTTTGTTTCCATGGGTGTATTCATGGACTTGCACTCCAACATATTAAATCTCTTCAGAATTGCAACTGCATACTTCCCTTAGTTAAGGAAGATCCTCTTCGGGCTCTACCAGACCTCAAGACCTAAGAAATAGTGCATTAGGCTAAGGTATTTCATCTCAAATTCTGCAGCAAGCTTCTTCTTACATTCAGTGATGAGATTTTCTTCTCCAGTTAAGAATAAGTCATCCACATACAACAACAATATAACAGGCTCATCATTCATAACCTTGAAGTAAAGGTTAGAATCTACTTTACTCTTGGTAAAGCCCAAGCTTGTCAGAAAACCATCAATCCTTCCATACCAAACTCTAGGAGCTTGCTTTAATCTATACAGAGCCTTCTTCAACTCGCACACATGAGTCTTCATGTCTTCAACTTCAATTCCTTGAGGTTATTGTATATACACTTCTTCTTCAATGACACCATTCAAGAAGGTTGTTTTCACGTCCATCTGGTGTAACTTCCACTTCATCTTAGCTGCAAGGGATATGATGGTTCTGATTGAAGTGTATTTGGCTACAGAAGAAAATTTCTCTTCATAGTCAATGCCTTCCTTTTGAGAAAAGCCACGAGCAAAAAACCTTGCTTTATATTTCTCAATACTTCCATCAACATCATGTTTTATATTGAAAATCCATTTGGAAGATACAAGATCCTTTCTCTTCGCTCTGGGAACTATTTCCCATACATCATTCTTTATGATGGATTGGTATTCTTCTGTCACGACATCTACCCATTCTTTCTTCTGAATGGCTTCTTCAAAAAAGGTAGGCTCCTTCTCTAAGAGATCACACTTCAAGGCCATATAACTGGAGAATGGCTTAGGCTTCTTCACTTGTCTCATGGTTCCTTCGGGGACACCATACTTCTCTCCATATTGAATAAGTTCCCTTGCCCAGGCTGGCTTTCTCTTGTGGGAGATCGTCATCTGGGGAGGTTCTTGAGATTCTACTATGTCATGATCTTCTAGAATCTCCTCATCAGGGGAAGCTATGACTTCCCTCATTGGTTTTGCAACTCTGGGAGCTACATGTTCCTCTTCATATACTTCTTCAAGATGACATCTTCTTGATTTCTTGAGTGTTTCATCTTCATCAAAGGTTGCATCCATGTTGATCTCAATATGATGGTAACCTAGTATATAAACTCTGAAGGCCTTGGAGACCTCACAGTATCCAACAAATATTCCCTTCTTTCCTAAAGGGTCCAACTTGGTTCTCTTCTCTTTTGGAATATGTACAAATATTGGGCATCCAAATATTTTGAGATGGATTACTTCTGGCTTCTTTCCAGAGAACATCTCTTCATGGGTCTTGAACCCAAGTGCACTATGGGACAATATATTTTGTACATATATTGTTGTTTTTGCTTCTTTTTCCCATAAGCACATTGGAAGATCTTGATCATGGATCATGGTCTTCACTGCTTCCATTGTAGTTCTGTTCTTTCTTTTTGCTACACCATTTTGTTGAGGATTGTAGGGAGTGGTGAGATCCCTCTTGATCCCGACATATTTGCAAAAGTTTGCAAATTCTTTTGAGGTGTATTCTCCTCCATTATCTGACCTGAGTATCTTGATCTTTCTTTCAGAAATATTCTCTATCAAGGCTTTGAATTCCTTGAATTTACTGAACACTTCATCTTTTGATTTCAAAAATTAAGCCCGGGTTTTATGAGAATAGTCATCAATAAAAGATACATAGTAAACATACCCATTGATGGAGGACGATGGCATTGGGCCACACACATATGAGTGAATGATTTCTAGGACTCCTTCTTCTTTACTATCTCTCTTCGGAAAAGGGTTCTTGATGTTCTTCCCTTGTGCACATCCATTGCACACACCTTCATGGTTTACCTTGAGTTCTGGTAGCCTTGTGACTGCCTTGCTTACATAAGGTAATGCCTTGTAGTTGATGTGGGATAATATTCTATGCCAAAGTTCGCATGGATTCTCAATGGAGTGGGTCATGGCTACTTCTGAGTGACCCTTTAGCTTATACAAGCCACCTTCTTCTTTTCCAATAACAATTGCTTCTTCCATGGTTTTTCCTTTGGCCCACATAATAAATTCTCCATCTATAAAGGAAACTCTAAAGCCTTTCTTTTCTAAATATGAAATGGAGAGTAAGTTATTTGTCAAACCTGGTACATAGAGTACATCCTTCATCTTCATTGGGGTCCCTGAATTAAGCTTGTAATTTGATTCTCCTACTCCCTTGATAGGGTATTGATAATCATCTCCAAGTGTAAATTTCTGAGAAAACTTCTTTTCTGAGAGGAAAGAGAGAATGTCTCTTTGACCTGTCATGTGCTTGGAAGAACCACTATCAATGAGCCAAGTGTCCTCACCAGGTGATACTGATCCTGAGAGGGAAGATATTAAGACATAGTCTTCAATTCGTTCTTTTATCATCTTTGTGGGTGTCTCTTCATCTTCAACTGCATGGGCATGGTACCTCTTGTTTTTATTCTTGTATTCTTCTCGTCTAGCTGGATAATGTTTCCCAATATGTCCCATCTTGTCACAGTGGTAACATTGGTAGGATGAGAAATCTTTTTCTCTTCTTTGTCATTTATGAAACTTTTGGAATCTCCTTGGTTGAGATTCTTTATGTATGAATTTGTTTTTGGGGTGAGACTCCTTATGAGTTTCTTTCTAGAAGTAATACTTCTATCTTCTTCCTTTAGTGTGAGTAGATAGGGATTGATCTTCATCTCTTGATACCAAAGCTTCTCGGTTAGCTACTCTTGATTCTTCTTGAATGCATTCTTCCCAAAGACTATCAAATTGTAGTTTCTCTTTTCTAGCACAAATAGTTTGGATGAATGCATCCCAAGGTCTTGTGATACCATTAAGGGCCATCATTATGAGTTCGTCTTCGTCTATAGTATCTCCAATTGCTTCTAGTTTTTCTTTGAATTGTGATATTCTGGAGAAATATTCCTGGATCATTTCTCTTTTCTGCATCCTTGTATTCTTGAGTTGAGTTCTTAGATTCATCTTTCGATTTATGTTCTTTCCTTCATATAATCTGGTTAGGGCATCAAACATTTCTTTTGGAGTCTTATATGAAGACACTTGAGGAATCCAGTGGTCTTTGATAGAATCTGCAATGATTCTTTTGGCCCTAATTGTGTCCTTTTGGTGTTTTGCTTTATCTGCAGCATCGGCGGGTTCTGGTACATCTTCTTTAATGAATCTTGCTAGGTCATTCTCTTCAAGAATGATTCCAATCCTATACTTCTAGGAACGAAAGTTTTTTGCACCTTCTAGTTTCTCAACAAGCTTAGTGCTTGCAGACATCTTTTACCTGGAGTTGGGAAAATGACCAAAAAATGAAAATGCTCAGAATTGAATTTTGAACTTACTAGAAGGTGCGCTTGGCTGAGGCAAGTAGCCTGGTGTGGTTATATTTCAGAAAATCCAACTTTTTCCCCTTCAAACTTGACCAACAAATTTCTGGACTAGTGCTTCTGGTTTTCTGGTACTTCTGGTTTCCTAGTACTTCTAGTTTTCTGGTGCTTCTGGTACTCGTGAAAACTAAGGCTTCACTTTCCGGAAGATATAACCATCGAAAAGGTGTGTTGAAGGTGCCAAAGAGTTTCTTGAGGTAGGACTTACTTTTCTAAATAGTTCTTGGGCTAAAATTCCTCTTCAATGAAAAAACCTAATTTTCATGTACGACAACAATGACGTTTTTCTTCTTCTTTTGAAAGAAGCTCTCTTCAGCTTAGCTCTGAAACCATGTTATATTTTAATCTATTATTATGTTTCTTTTCAATTTACTAGATAAACATAGCATAGATATGATCACTGAGAGAAACACAATCACAAGAGACACATCATTTATCCTGGGAAACCCTCATGGGGGAGAAAACCTAGCAAAAACTTCCTTAATATAGATATCCAATACAATACCAAGAGAATAAACCAAACAATACAGCAAGTCCTCTCCCAATTAATGTGCCTCTCTCTCTCTTCCTTCTTCTCCAACTGCAGCTCAAAACTTGCGCTCTGGATGATCAAGTGAGTGAGTGAACAAATGAGGTGCTGGCCTCCTTATTTATACAATTTGGTAGGTGTTGAAACAAAGTGCCTTTTCACTGGCAGGGCCGACTTCTCTTTTTGGGTGGTTAGAACCACTTTAATTTATTCCGGGGGCCGACTTCTCATTTTGCATATTACAATTAGGGTTTGACCAATCCAAAAAAGGGGATTTGGTCATTTACAATGCCCAACATGATCAATCCAAAAAAGGGGATTGATATAATGAATAATACATCAATAATAAATAGAATACTCTTTGCAGTTACAATATTTCAACACTATAGTGTCAGTGTCGGAGAGTTCTGCATCAGCGATGGGTACAAGGAATTCCTTTGGCCACTCCTTTGTAATATTCTCCATGTCTTCATCTGTTAGCTTGTAGTATGACTGTAACTCTTCCTATTTTTCGTCTCGATGCGCAATGATGTAGATGAAATGTGGATCTACATGGAACTTTTCTATTGGTCAGTACTGGTGTAGGGTGCGCGGTGTCATGCATAAAAAAGATTCAATCGAAACCTTCAATTGTTGATAATATGCATCAAACACGACATTGGACTTCCACTACTTCGCCATGTGGTTGGTGTACCACAAGGTGGAAAACCTAGTGGCCAACGACTCCAAGGGTTTGATCTCTGGGAAGGTGGCTCCTTCAGGCATTTTCCAAGCGACAAATGTGATCAAAATGATCAACTAGATGTAGTGGAATTCATATCCCAAATCTTGGGCCTCACGACAATATTTCTCTATCTCATTGACGAGGTAGCTCGCCCAGTTCATTTGCATGCCCTCCACACATTTTCCTGCGAGGTCCACCACGAACCCGGTGACCTGTGTGGGGCGATTCTTCCTTATGAGCTTGCCAGCTATGAGTTGGCAAGTGAGGCACACTACACTATCCTGTATAGAGGCTACCCTGTAACCTTGCTTTCCTTTTTCGACTTCTCCGTAAGCTTCCTTGATGCGCTGTGCCAAGGAGCGGTCTGAGGCCTTCCCTGGATAAAACTGTTGAGGGTCAGGTCCCTTCATGCTTAAGCCTATGATTTGATGGATAATCGTTGGATCCACAGTAATCCTTCGGTCGAGCCACAGGTATCCTCCATGATAGCATGATAGGAGGAGTTTAACACAAGCGTTAACCTCCTGGTGGAGGCCAAAATGGGGAATCTTCATTATATTTAGCACGATGGACTGCGCCAGTCCCTTAATCCATGGCTAGAAGACAAGGTGAGGCTTCTTCCCAGATGACTTCATCAAGTAGCAGTGGGGTGCTAACATAGCATAATTCTGCATGTCTCCTAATTGAAGTCATTGTTCTTTAGTAGCAGGATCTGTCCTATCTGACTCTCGACTACACATATTCCTTTCGGAATGTACGCGGTGAATATGGTGTACTAAAAATATCATGGGATGTTATCATGGTTAACATCTCCAGCCAAAGGTGGGATATACTATGGTAGGATGGACGAGATCTGCTTCGCATTAGCCATATCACCGTAGTGCTTACTTCATTTCTCAGTCACAGGGTTGACACAGCCAGAACGACGTCTAGTCGAAGGGGAAGCATGTAGTCCCCTAGTCGACGATACCTAGACACCTTCATATAGAGGTCTATCGTCCATTAGATTATTGAGGACTTCCTCGACAAACTTCTCTAATTCACTAGGTTCGCCCGACATTCTAACTTTTAAACAGACAAGTCGAGGTAGGCGAACAGATAAGCGGGGTAGACAAACAAACATCGAGGTATGATAACACAACTCGACACACAATAAATTCTCTTCTTGTCTCAGTTAATCATGGGTAGAAAAAAGTGGTTCCGCTGCAGCAACCAACAAGTTAAATAAGCGGACCCTCATAACAGATTCTTCCAATGGCCAGAAATGCTTCGATTAATGTGAATCTGTCCGTTATGGCGTAGTATCAACGTCCAAAAGTGGTCCATCCCCCCATAAATGTGTTTTCTAACCATTTCGTAGCGTCATTCTAACGGTCGGGGTGCCTCCAACGGTCATATAGCTTCACCAGGGCGAAGTCCCATTCTACGCGGTCATGCTGTTCCAGCAAGGTTCAAATCCCGTGAACCTGTGAGGTTCCAGTCTGTGAAGTATTCCATCTGTTCCATGCAGCTTCTTGTAGCTTTTCCAACTTAGCTTTCTTTTTATTAAGCTTCCTTTCCTTCTTTCCTGCGATCTGAGTCTCTCTAACTGTTTCTGGAATCCTCTTTCCATTTTTATTCTTATCTTCCCCTAGCGTAGTGACTTCACACTGTTGATGTGCCCTCAAAGGGTCTGAAGTTAATATCCCTTATCTTAATACTTCCAGGGTGGATATACTTCTTTCTTGAATGGATAGGTCCTTCAAACCTTCATGCATTATTTCAACCTTAACAACTAATTCTCTTGCCTTTTGTCCCTCCTACATTGTTATTTTGTTATGTTGCTTCGACTTATCCTCTCATTCTTCTATTAGATGATCTATTTTTTCTGGCTATGAAATCTCGTAGTTCTTACTTTTTATTTCTTGTAACTTCTTCCTCTGCTTTCCTTCTGATCTAATCCTTCTCAATCCAAGTCTTACCTAACAAAAGTGGGAAAGGGACGTTGTTCTCAAAAAACTTAATGACTTCAAATTCCTCTTCAGTCGATGTTCCATGAATAATAATAGGTACTTTAGTAACTCTTCCACATAAGGTTATCATATTTCCCTTAAACAATCCTATCCTTCCCAATGAAGGTACCACAGTAGGCTTTCCCAAAATTTCCCAAGTGTCTTCTGTCATAATATTCACTTGTGTTTCTTGATCCAAGACATAGTCTATGTCGAAGTCTTCTATTCTTGCACTTATGCGTGGTTTTACTTTCAGGATATTTGGTAAACTAACATCTTTGTGAATAACCATTGTTTCTTTCAACTGTAATAACGCAGTCTAATCTTTCTCTGATTCTTTCTTTTTATGATTCTCTAACATGCCCTTAGTCTCTTGACTTCCTTCATAGTTTTTTTGTCTCATGTTCATTCATTCAACTTTAGCAATCATGCTTGAACAATCCTCAACCTCATGACCAACAATATTACAAAAAATACAAATAGGACCTGCGCTAGGGAATTCCTTAGCAAGATGTCCCAGTCTTCTGCAATTATAGCACAATGTCAATCCTCTTTTCTTTTTTAAGGCTCCCCAACCTCTTTTGTACCGTGCACTAGGATCACAGTGCCGGACCTGCATTCTGCAAACAAATTTTCTAGGTTTCGACATCCACTTATTAGTCCAAAAAATATTTCTATGCATAGGAATAACATACCTTTCTTCATTTCTATTAACTTTACTCAAATCAACTCTTTCTTTCAACTGCGCCCTAGCCTTCAAACTAGGACAAAATATGTTAAACATACTTAAATTCATGCTTTCAAAACAAAACATTTCACTTATCTTTCTCTTATCAAAGCACAAATCTTTACCTCTTTTAAGATCTTACCTCTTTTCTTCAGATTAGATTTATTTCTTAGCATAGAGCTTTGCAGGTCAAGTAGATTACTACACACTTCAGCAATAGATCTACGCACAGAGCTTCTTTTTTCTTTACTTCAGTTCCCAACAATCACAGTTTCAAGTCCCAACAACATAACCATTTTTTGGCACAGGGGTAGACCCATGGTTCAACACTTAACATCGCACCAAAAAAACCCCAGATACCGACCCTTTCAGCGACACCTGTGAAGCAGATGAAGTCTCACCCAAGGTAGAAGTAGGGGGGGTTACAGGACGCAAGTGTCTGTAACCAAGTTGGGACACAGATTTGTGATAATAACACTTAGAATGTGACATGCATTAGTTTCCTAATCTTAGTAACATAGCAGAACATACCCAAAGATAGATCAACGTAGTAACAATAAATGATTATATATCCTTAGCACTTAGCACTGAGTTAGATCTAACATTCATTTATCCTGAACACAAGTAATGCACCAAGCAACAACCGATCTATCTATCATACAAAATAATCAAAGCACTGAGCATATGCATAACATAAACAACACATCACAAAGCAAACCAAAGACACAAGATATACGTGGTTCACCCCAGTGTGGGGCTACGTCCACCAACCGCTTTTCCTTCTTTATTATTTTCTGAATCTTACATTCATTCGCTCCTGTGCACTAAGACACAGAGTCAAGCTTCACATTAGATAGGAGATCTACGCATTGAGCACCAGATCCTCCTTCCAAAACTAGGTCAAGGCACAGAGCCAATTCTCTATCAAGCACAGAGCCTTACTTACATACATTCCCTTGCAAAAAACTAATCACATCACTTGCACTTAGCTCTCCGCTCTTCTCTAAAATATTTTCTCCCCCCCGTTCTACCATACATTCTTACTTATTTATACTTTTACAATCCCTTACAATAAGGACTAGTAATGGGTAAACCCCATGGGTCAACATCCCATAAACCCATTACAAAAACCCTATAGGACCCATTACTGGGTCCACATAGCTCGCAAAATAAGTGAGATCTGGGATCTCAGCTCCGCTTGGGTGCTCCTTCTTCAAACAACATGTCGAAGTTAAAAAGTGGTCCAAACCTGACCAAGGTTTCCTCAAAACTTGGTCGAGGGCCAACAATAAGAGATAACCAAAATAATTAACACCATATCCAATAAAGGTACACTTCTTGGATTTTGCCTCAAGCTTTGTTCTATTTTCTTTATAAATATGGACAAATGCTTCACAACCGAAAGTATTCAAAAAAGAATAGTTTACCTTTTTACCTGTCCATGCCTCCTCTAGAATTGTACCATCCAAAGAGATTGAGGGTCCTTTGTTTATTAAGTAAACAAAAGTATCTACAACATCCGCCCAGAACTATAAGGGAAAACCAACATGCAATCACATACTCCTTTCATGCTCCATGATTGTCATATTCATCTTTTCTGACACACCATTTTCTTGTAGTGTTCCTGGAACTGTCTTATCTCTACGAATCCCATGGTATGAACAATAATCATAAAACTCCTTGCTGCAATATTCTCCTCCATTGTTTGATCTGAGACACTTCAACCTTTTTCCTGTCTCATTCTCAAACAAAGCTTTCCATTTCTTAAAAGTATCAAAAACATTAGATTTTTGTCGAATGCAATAAACCCAAGTTTTTTCTAGTTGCATCATCAATAAAAGTAACATAATAATGAGAGCCACCAATAGATGATACCTGAGTTGGTACCCATACATCTGTATACACAAGATCTAATCTTTCACTCTTCTTTTCTTTTCTAACTCTAAGAAATCTAACTCTTTTTTTTCCATAAACACAATGCTCACAGAAATCCAAATCAATTTGTTTAAGATCTAGTAACAAATTTCTTTTGTGAAGTATTTGCATCCCCTTCTCACTCATGTGTCCAGGCCTATGATGCCATGGTGTTGTATCCACTCCTGTAGAATCTAAAATATAAAAGAGTCGGTATTACTAGTACATAAATACAATGTACCTACCTTCTCTCCTTCTGCTATCACCAATGATCCTTTAGTGACCTTCCACACCTTATATGTAAATATGGATATACAACCTTCACTTGCCAACTTCCCTGTTGAAATCATATTTTTACTTAAATATGAAACATGTCTTACCTCTTTCAACAACCATTGGTTTCCATTGCTTTGCTTTATTTTTACCTTTCCCATTCCAACAATTTTGCATGGTGCATCATCACCCAAATGAACCTATCCAAAATCACCTTAAACATAATCTAGAAAATGTTTCCTATGGGGCGTGGCATGAAATGAAGCCCCTGAATCTACTGCCCAACACTCAAAAATATTATCTACAGAAACGATCAAAGCATCTTGTAACACATCACCTGTTACATTTGCTTCCTGATTTTTCTCTTGTTGTCCATCTCTTTGTTTTTTTGGAGCTATGTAGTCTTTCTTCAGATGTCCTTTCTTCCCATAATTCCAACACTCTATCTTTCCAAATTTGGATTTGGATCCACCCTTCCTAGAATTCCCGCGGTTCCCTGAGACCTTTCCTCTATCCTTTTGTCTTCCCCTGTTATCCATGTTTAACTCATTACCTAATGTCTCACATGTGCTTTTCCGTCGCATTTCCTCACTAAGGATAACACCAAAAACATCATCAAGTTTTAAAGTGTTTGAACCAGAGACAGAGTTACTTGCAGCCATGACCAAGTCGTTCCATCTTTCTCGCAATGAGCACAAGATTAGAAGACCCCTGACCTCATCATCAAAGTCCACTTTTACAGAACTTAGTTGATTAGTAACCATGTTAAATTCATTTAAATGATCTGCAACTAACCCACCTTCTGACATATTCATATTAGATAATATCTTCATCAGAAATACCTTATTGGATGCCAAGGGTTTTTCATACAGTTTAGCCAATGCGTCCATCCTCTCCTTCGTTGTCTTTTCTTTCAAAATATTGAAATCCACCGACGTTTCCAGGCTCAACCGTATCTATCTTAGTGCCTTTTTGTCAAAAACCTCCCATTCTTCATCCTTCATGATCGTTGACTTCTTTTCTATTCCACCCAATGGTAGGAATAGATCCTTCTGATATAAATAATATTCCATTTGGATCTTCCATAACTGGTAGTTTTGGCCATTAAATTTATCGACCCTAAACTTTCCATCTTCCGCCATTTCTCCCACTCGAACTAGAAACCCTCTTTTCCTGCGAGTTACCTTTCACTCGAATACCAGTTGTTAGAAAAATAGGATCGTGGAGCAATAAAATAAAACAAATGAGGAAATAAAACACAGAAGATACACAATACAATAGAGACACAGATATACGTGGTTCACCCAGTGTGGGCTACCTCCACCAGAGAAATTGTGAGGTCCTTCCTTTTGTTAAAATATTGTGTAACTGCAAAGAATATTCTTATCCCCTTTTGTGGATAAAGATAAAACATATATTTATTATTGATTAGATCAATCCCCTTTTGCAGATTGATCATGTCGAGTATTGTAAATGACCAAATCCCCTTTTGCGGATTGGTCAAACTCTAATTTTAATAGGCTAAATGAAAAGTTGGCCCCAGAATATATTAAAGTGGTTATAACCACCTAGAATGAGAAGTCGGCCCAGCCAGAATATATTAAAGTGGTTATAACCACCCAGAATGAGAAGTCAGCCCAGCCATAATATATTAAAGTGGTTATAACCACCCAGAATGAGAAGTCGGCCCAGCCAGTGAAAAGACACCCTAGTTCACATGTGTCAGATTGTATAAATAAGAGAGGTTGGCGCCTCATTTAGACACACACTCATCTCACTCATCTAGTGCGCAAGTATTGAAGGAAGTTGCAGTTACCAGTTGTCGAAAGAAGGGAGAGAGAGAGAGGTGCATCCTTGGGAGAGGAATTTCTATGTTGCTTGGTTCATTGTCTTGGCATTGTATTGGCTATCTATATTAAGGAAGTTTTGCTGGGTTTTCTTCCCCTTGAGGGTTTCCCAGGATAAATGCTTGTGTACTCTTGTGATTGTGT
>ML824360.1:128734-143091 GCA_009831015.1 Picea engelmannii | reverse complement strand
CTATGCAGACTTATGAAGGAAGTATCAAAGAAGAGGATGAAGAAAGAGATAACATATTTATTTCATGTATGATCACTCATGAGAGTGACAAAGAAAGCATACTGTAAGTAAGTTTACAAGTCTCGGAAGAAAGAACTTATGTCATGACTTGCAGAAGTTAGACAACACAAGAAGGATGTATGATATGGTGACAATCAATGAAGACTAGACAATGTCCGATATTTATATAGGAGCAGGAGGCTCCTAAAGATGCAGAACAGAAATTTTCAAGATGAAGAAAAAGATGGATACTCAGATATAGTGGATGAGATGTAGGTAACTACAGGTTGCTCTAGTACCATTCTTATAGATGCAGAGGGAGTAGATTGATCCACTATGAAGACAGAAAGAAAGAAATATTCGAACTCAAAAAGGCACCCAGGATATTACAGAAGAAAACTTCAAGGATGATGATTAGAAGCTATTATCTTGGTGCAAGAGGGAGCCATGTCTCCGAGTTCAAAATGAAGGATCATGATTTGATGCAGTTAGAAAAGAAGATGGATGGTGCCTAGATATTTTGATCAAGATGAAATCTATCCAGTAGATGGATGGTGCCCAACAGATGGGTAACATGGTATTATACCATGGAAATATTTTGAACCACAAGAGATGTTTTTGATCCCATAGCTAGACCTTTGTAGAGAAGGAGAAAGAGAAAAGACCTTCGTAAAGAAGGAAAGAGAAATCCCACAGGTAGACCTTCATATAGAAGGAAAAGAGAAGAGACCTTCGTAGAGAAGGGGAATGAGAAATTTGCCAAGGTTGGCCTCTGTCCAAGTATTGAGTTTTGGATACTCTAGGGACATGCTAGAATACCCTCGTAGAGAGGGGTGTGACCACCCTTGTAGAGAGGAATGTGGATGTTTCTCCAAGGGGCAGCGGGAAAATACTCTCCTCTGGCCAAGGATTGAGTATCCTTGAACACAAAACTTGACCATGTGGAATGGTTAGTTGGCTCTTGAGGTTTGTGTCATGATTCTACATGGATCATGGAAAGGGAGTCTAGTCTTGCCCATGCTAGCATCTTAGCTTCTCTAGTTCATGTGGGAGGACTTGGAGTGAAGCTATGGTAGTTGTCCTCCCCAGTGGATGGGTGAGATAGATGACTACAAGAGAAGGGAGAAAATAAAAGGAATGACAAAACTCATAGAATATCTTCTGTGTAAAGATAAGATATCTTTTGTGTGAAGATAAGAAAGAAGTATCTTCTGCGTGAAGACGAAGAAAGAAAGAGTATCTTCTGCGCAAAGATAAAGAGAACAAAACTTCCGATGATTTATAGATATGCCAGTCAGTGATCATGATGCTAGATGACCAAGTGGATTATTTTGATGCCTCCTGTTATCCAGTTGATGATGTTATCCAATTGATGATGTTACCCAGTTGATGATGTCTTCCAGTTGATGATGGTATCCAGTGGATGTTGCTGCCTATTTGATGTTGACATCCGATGACCTGTCAAAAGATAAAGAATATCCTTCTTGTTAAGAGGGAGTGTTAAAATATTGTGTAACTGCAAAGAATATTCTTATCCCCTTTTGTGGATAAAGATAGAACATATATTTATTATTGATTGGATCAATCCGCTTTTGCGGATTGATCATGTCGAGTATTGTAAATGACCAAATCCCATTTTGCAGATTGGTCAAACCCTAATTGTAATAGGCTAAATGAAAAGTCGGCCCCAGAATATATTAAAGTGGTTATAACCACCCAGAATGAGAAGTCAGCCCAGCCAAAATATATTGAAGTGGTTATAACCACCCAGAATGAGAAGTTGGCCCAGCCAGTGAAAAGACACCCCAATTCACACGTGCTAGATTGTATAAATAAGAGAGGTTGGCGCCTCATTTAGACACACACTTAACTCACTCATCTAGTGTGCAAGTATTGAAGGAAGCTGCAGTTACCAGTTGTCGGAAGAAGGAAGAGAGAGAGAGGCGCATCCTTGGGAGAGGAATTTATGTGTTGCTTGGTGCATTGTCTTGGCATTGTATTGGCTATCTATATTAAGGAAGTTTTGTTGGGTTTTCTTCCCCTTGAAGGTTTCCCAGGATAAATGCTTGTGTACTCTTTTGATTGTGTTTCTCTCAGTGATCCTATCTATGTTATTGTTATCCAGTAAATTGAAAGTAACCTAATAATAGAAAAAACTTTAACACCTTTATTATTATCCAGTAAATGAAGGGATACAACCTACAACAAACCCATTGTAACTTCCTCTTCTTTTTCTCACAGTATCCTATCTCATAATACAATATTCACAATAATACATAGCCGCAATACATTTCCCTCATAAAAGAGGGTTGCCTTATAGGGAAAAAAACCCTAACATAACTTTTGTTGTAAGATCTGCGACCTTATAATGAACGGTCTAGATTTACTATGAAATTACAATATACATTTACAAGGCAATTTTTCCTTTGGGGGCTTCACCCCTAAACCCCCGTTGGGGGCCCGCTTGCCCACGGACCCCCCCAGTCGGGGGGATAGCCCTCTCGAACCCCACAGGGGGAGTAATCCCCCCCTACACTCCCCTGCGTGAAGGGGTGTACATTCTTCTGGGGTGTAAAGTCTTCATGGGGTATAAACACGACTGAAAACAAAGACCTCTGAATTGGGAAGATAATTAGGCTCCACAACCAACAAACCCAACCTTCCCCCAACATACAATTGCACTTACCTCTTCCATGTATATTAAGCTCTATCTTTCTTTTGTTATAGACATTAAGAAAAGGAACCAAAAAGAGAATTGTGTAGCTTGAGGAAAGACATCACAGAAAAGACATATATGTTAATCACGATTAAAGCTCATCGATAATTCCATCCAGATCATGAATCTAGAAAACCTTAGCACTCATCAAACACTTACGGGTCTAATTGGGCCTCTTTAGCGAGTTTGGTTCCTGTTTTTGAGTTAAAGGGATATCAGACTCCCTCAACAGGTTCTTCTCCAAAATATTCACATACAAATGGGTTTATTCTACCAATGTAAACAAAGGACAATAGATATGCAATCATAGGTTGAGACTTTGATGAAATATTACATCCTTGGATGCCTCCACAATCCTTAGCTATCGATCCTTGTGGGGACATAGGGACAAGCATGGCCAATGTTTTGAAGTCCATATGATTGAGTTTTTTCCTCAATGACCAAAATAGGCCATGACTTGTCTGTAGAGCACATAGATATGATCGACAAGGCCAAGATAAAAGAATAAGCTTTGCAAAATTTACCACTTCTGTCACTTCTACCTCAATTGATTACCTCGATCAAATGCCTTTTTATCACTAGGATTCAACCTCTAAGAAGGAGAAAGAGGAGGAAGATCCAATGAAAACTATCAAAGAGGCTTTGGCCAAAGTTCTAGGGCATTACTATCCATTACTGGTAGATGTGATTATTTTCCTGGATGAATTTGGAGATCTCTATCAACTTATTCTCTATGGTCACGACTTTATCAATAACGTTTCAGATCATAAACCATCACAAACTCTCCACTTCTTCTAGTTGAAGTTGATAATTGTGCTTCTAAATTTGTCGAATAACATTGTAATCAATGTTTTTTAGTGATTGAACGTAAGGAAGCATCTCTTACATATTTTCACATGATGGAGACTAATTTGATAGATTTTAACACTGTATATAATTTTTACACTATAATCATATTGGGTTTATTCCTTAACCACTACATCACTTATGGTGTTGGAATCTCTTGATTTATGAAAGTTGTGGGTGAAGTAGCAAGAGGGGTGTAATATCCCCAAGTAATTTATTATTATTGAAGTCTGAAAATACGTATGAATTTATTTCCGTTTTTGGCAAATTCGAATTTGGAAAATTATTGCCATTTATGACAATTCTGAATTTGGGAATTTAGTTAATTGTAATTAATTGGGAAAATATTTGATTTTCCCAACTAACTCTTTGACTATGACACTTGTAAGAGACAAATAATTTTTATAGTTATTGTTGAGAGACAAATGGAATAGCCAGGTTGAAATCAACTGACCATGACTCCATGAGTGGGGAACATGCTTGAACTACCTTAGGGATGAATTTTACAAGTGGAAAATCTGGAATTTGGCCATTGGCAACGCCTGAGAATCAGGGATTTGTAAAGATGTGAAAATTCCCAAGGGAAAAGACCTAGGCACAAGATGCTTTTGCATATATAGCATATGGGAGGAGGCAAGATGCTACCAAGTATGCTGGGGGAAAAGACAGACTTGTTGTTACAAGCACTAACTCTGAGTGTGAGGCAAGGAGAATTGGAGATTTGAGAAAAGACTGTCACTTGTTGTTATGAGCACTATTTCTCAGTGTGAGGCAAGGGGAATTGGGATCTGAAAGAGGACTATAACGAAAGAGGAGTTTCGAGGTTCACCCTCATGGATTCATGGTCAGGCTAGGGGGTGAACGGAACAAGTAGTTTGGCTGTTTTGTTCTACGGTTGGGTGGAACTTGGTTGTTCCATTTGTTGTCCCAACAATTCATTCAGATATGTTCTTCTACTCTTCCTTGGATGATCATTTTGTTGATTAATACATGGTAGAATGTATTTACTTAGTTCTGGTTAAATGTCTATTGATGAATGACTGATAGAATATGTCTACTTGTTGGGTAGAAGGAAATAAATTAATGAATAAGTTTTTACAGTTAAATTTATGCATGTTGTATGTGTTAACTGTTGATAAATGTATGGAAGTTTCCTGAGTAGAGTTAAGAAGAACTGCGGTGTGTATTATTGTTAACGAAGGTGTGAAAGTTCTCCTATTCATGTGATTTAATCTCTAGATACAATAGGAAAGTAATTATCGGATCGATCTGTGGCTAATATTAAGAAATGGTTTAAATTGTGCAATTACCAAACAAAATGTTGAGTGAATATCAAAATTGAAATATATATTTGTATATGTGTTGTTACCTATACGGATTTTCTGAGCTACATGAACATATTTTACACAGGGAGCCTTTACTCAATTTTTGCAAGTAATTTCCTCTTTAGCCGATTGTATTAATTATAGAAAGGGTCACAATTTCTCTTCTTTTGATAATCTCAGGACCAGATGTCCATGGATTTAGACACTGAAACCTGTTACCTATTACAGGGTCGGTCCAATATTTAAACGAGTCTTCAAACTCTACATAACACCTATGATCATAACCACTATCTAGGGAAATCGTCTCCAGTAGGGGTTTCCCCTCTATCCTTTTCTTTAAGGATTGAAGATAAATTTAACCAATTGTTTATATGAGCCTGGTATAAAAACTACCAAGAGAATAATGTGCTAGGGTAGATCTGTATCTTTTTCAACAGAATCTAGGTCGTTAGATCCAATGTAGTTGCAAGAAGGTTAAGTTCAAGACTCTTTCGACATTCAGAAGCTCAGGAGAGATAGTGTGAAGTTGTACACAGAGCGCAAGTGTGCGCAAGGCTGAAGTCATGTTTCATTAACGAAAGCTCAGGAGGGACAATGCTTTCAGAAACATAGATGAGACCTAAATTTACAGGGCTCGCACGAGAAATCTAGAAGGCACAGTCTTTGAAATGTTTGAAATCTCCCAAGTTAGGAAAGAAAATGAAAACAAAGTTTAGGAGGAATAGTGGTTTTAAGTCGAAGAGAGGAAACACTTAGAAAAGTGTCTAAGTCTTGAAGAGTTGAAGTGTCTAAAGGTGGAGCGCATAAATTCAAGGTAATCAAAGGAAGATCAAGGGTTACGATCCATTCAAGAGAAGCCAAAATATTTCAAGTCATTAGATCTCGGAGAAGTAGCGCACTGGTTAGTCACGAGGAATTATCGGAATTTCGCAAACCCGAAGATTTGGAAGAAGTAGAGTGAAATCTGCAAAACCCCGAAACGCGAAATCTTGAAATCATCGAGACCGTCCATCGAAAGGGGACATGTGGCAAGAGATCAACATTCTGATGACTCGCAGAGGGAAAAGGTCAAAGGGTGGAGTCGTGAGGATTCGTGAAACGCGAAGTCGCGATTTAATCCGAGCCGTTGATTGAGGAGAGATCTGGATCGTCGATTGTCCAGGGAGAATTTTTGGATATCGGGGATCGGGAGAAGGGAAGTGAGCACCCATCCAACTTCGCTAAACACGAACATGAAGGGAATATCTAGACTGTTAGATCCAGAGGAGTGCGAGCCGTCGGATTTGGGCGCTCTGAAAATGTCGACATTTCAAAAGTCGGGGATGTGGAGGAAGTGTTAACTTGGAAATCGCAAGTCGTGAAATCCCGATTTGTGAAAGGAGGGTATAGGTCGTTGGATCCAGAGAGGATACATGTCAACGGGTTGGGAGATCCAGAAGGAGGCAGAAGTTGAAGTGTTGAAACAGCCAAATCTCGGAGAGTTGAAGCGCTGATAGCCATCAATCTGCGAGGGGACACTTGTCACCAGATCACGAGCTTTGGAGAGAGTTACCATGGAGTTTTCAGTTTGAGAACTGAAACAACCGAAGCTCGAATAACCAGAGAAAATGTCATCCATTGATCTAGGTTAGACAGGTGTCGCCATATCGTGGACTTCAGAAGGATTCCCTCTGGAGACTCGTGGTTGTTGAGACTTGAAATTGCCGAAGGCCAGAGTCCCAGAAACGATGAGAATCGTCGATGCGAAGGAGGAAACGTGGCTCCAGATATAGAACTCCAGGAGATACCCAGTCAATAGGGACAAGAGATTGAGATTTGAGATCTCAGAAGTCTGGAGAGACGGAATAGATTTGAGCCATCAGATCACCTGAAGTGAATCTGAGCCGTCCGATCACCCGAAGTGAATCTGAGCTGTCAAATCTGGAGAGGAGACGTGGCGAAGATCTATGGACTCCAAGCAAAGACCCAAAGTAATTCTAGGCCATTCGATTTAAGAGGACACATGGCAAGATTCTGTGCATTTTTTAAGGATAAGGAAAAAGGGACTCAAGATTTGAGATCCCCGAAGGCTGGATCCGCGGAGGAGATATTAGCCGTGGATTCAAGGGGACATATGGCAATAGATCTTCCACTCCGGAAGATGGTCACGCAGAGGCGAGTAGAGTTGAGAGTTGAAACTCCCAGAGGCCGGGAAGGTGGATTCAACAATAGTCGTTGATCCAGAGGGGAGTTATGTGTCGACATATCACGAGAATATGGGGAGATGTGTGGAAAAAGGAAAGAAGGGTGGAACAAAGTTTGATAACAGCTGTTGATCGGAAGCAGTGCCAGTAGGCAGGAGATCGATGGACGGGGAGGATTGCAGAGCCAGAACTTGCACGGAGGATAATTTTCCTTGATCGGGCCTCAATTTCAACCACTGTTTTGGTGACAGGGTATGTGTCAGCTGGAGGAGGATTGCGGGGCGAAAAGCGGGTTGGTTTGATACCACTCTTGCCCACACCCGCAATCGTGCATTAGCCCAAGGGCACAACCCAAGGGCATATGAATGAAGGGGCTAGTGAAGAGGAGCTAGCGCCCATAAACTGAGAAGCGCGTAGAGACAAAAGGTTTCAAGTTTGTGATAGATGCATTGAACCTTAATTTTAAGCATGCAATCTATGTTTTAAACTCCACTTCGTTTAGACTTGTATGATATGGCTACTGTCTATGCTTAAAGTTTTTATGTATTTTGAGTGGGGTTCTTCCTCTGTAAATCTAACGTTAATACGTATACATACATACATACATACATACATACATACATACATACATACATACATATATATATATATATATATAGAAAGGATCATAACGTTAATGGGGCTTTACTAACCTTTATGCTTATTGTCGTTATGTCGGGAATCTGAGAGGCTGGGGTATAGCGAAGTTATCTTTGACCCTTTAAGTATATGATTACTGTGCAATAGGAAATAACTTAGACATAAAATCTGTTATAATGGTAGTTAATTATGTTAATAACTGGAAACATAAACCTTGAAAAATTAATAGTGATGACAACTGCCTACTTATAATAACAGTAGGTCTTTCGAGATAAGTTGTTCGAAGAGAAAGATATTTAATGTTCCTAAGAATTTTTATTTTTTTTATTTGATAAATTTGGGGAACATTACAAGGGGCAACTATGAATGTTACAAAAGACCTAAGGTTTACAAAGTCTATGAAACAATGATTAACAATTAATCATTCATAAATTGTGGGAAGAACAATTCGATCAACATTGTTTAAGAGCTTGACAAAATGAAAAAAACAATATAGTTGCGATCAATATATGGGGGTCCCTTGTCCCAGAAACAAGGAGGTCTCATACACCAATTTGGTGTGGCTTGACCATGACCTTAAAAATAGATTATTATTATTATTATTATTATATTACCATAGTGATTGCAACAATATTTACATATAAAAAATAGATTTACAATCACTATATATATATATATATTGATTGCAACAATATTTACATGTAAAAAATAGATTTTAAAACCAGTAATATGTAAAACCATGCCTTCGACATAATATCAAAATTAGTACAAAGTAATCAAGTAATCGTGTAAATCAAAACCCTCTAAACGTGGTCATGATTATGGCTCGCAGGACTTATCAAAGTAATTATGACGAAAATATAATAAAGTGGGTACAAAAGTAAGATAAAGTTTATACTTATGTACGAATATTTTCCATGATTGATAGGAATCTATCACAATGATTCCAAAGATTAGAAAACAAAAAGAAAATAAAATGGGTACTTGATTGACACGAAGATAAACCGTGTTCTCTTAAGTTGGAAGTTCCCCGCTAAGAAGGAGCACACATGCTTAATGTGGGATTCAAACAAAGGGCATGGCCCACATATGTGATAAGATAAAGGAAAGATAATCCATTTTTAAACAATGGAGAGTTTTGTAGAAGTTAGTCTTTACCTTGGCTTTTAAGTTAAGTTGATAGTGGGAGTTGAAACTATTTATATATTTTTGTTTCCCTTAAACAAGGGAGAGTTGCGTAGTAGTTAGTCTTTACCTTGGCTTTTAAGTTAAGTTGAGAGTGGGAGTTGAAACTATTTATATATTTTTGTTTTTGTTTGTTATGTTTATCTATTTACTAAAAATGTTTGTTATGTGTTTTGAGTTTATTTTCTAACCAACCCATTTCAATGTAGTTGATCCAATTTTAGAGTAAATAGAAGGTCCAATGTGAGATAGCTGAAATACCACTATATATGTATCATTATCATAGATTGGTTGTGAGGATGTGTTTATTCTTACCATTTATTTGCTTTAACAAGTTATAGTTTTTTTTTGCTTTTAGTAATATATAACATTTTAGTTTTGTTTCAAAGAAAAAGATTATTAGGTGTTATGGACGCTAAAGACAACATGAATTATATTGCATTAAACTAAGTTTTTAGGTTCAAGCTAATCAAAAGGTGTGATTAGGTTGCAAATTAAGAGGTTTAATATTTCACATCCTGGTGTTGGCTTATTCTTTGAGCAATATAAACCTCGACTAACATGGGATTACCAATCGAATTCCTCATCTAGATTTCATAGTAATCTGAACAAAAGTATGGAATAAAAGAAGGCGTGCTATTAATGAATTGAATAATTCAATGTTCTTAATGGGCTAATGTCACAAGAATATCTAGATTATTGAACTAATATAGTGCAATATGAAACTAGAAGACAAGTGCATAGTAAGACTCAATAAATTAATTACGCGTCTCATTGTCTATATGTCCAAGTTAATTCTCTAGTGTGAATGCCTCATGTGCTTGTCAGGGCCCCTATCAGATCAAATCACAACTCTTACTCGTCATTGCTTGGTATTCTTCCCCTTGCATCACCCAACCATTTCATTCAAAATTACAACTTCATAAAGGTGAAGGCATAGATAGAGTTGCAAGGATGGAGACCAAGTGGACCTAGTCAAAGAAGCAGAGCAATAGGTAGCTAAAGCCACATATGTTGGTTTAACAAAATAAATGGAAGGACCACATTGATTTCATGATGGTACTCATCCTTTTAGCATACCCTAGACTATTTCCCATATTTTTTCCACATATGACAAATTTACACAACAACAAAGGTAAATAAATCATCATTTAATTGACTTTTTATTATCTTCAAGTTTTCTTGTAGCTATGCACCTATCATAGGCTCGACAATGGTGAGAAATGTGTCATCTCTCTATGTCTAAAAAATGTCATATGTTGCTACTATGAAGGTGAAGGTCTCTCTTTCAGGTGATGTCCATGCAATCCTCAAAAACAAAACCCTAGGTGAACTGCGAGCTCATACTTGCAAGACCAAGAAGCTCCAAAAAAATGACTTCCTTTAGACTTAGGTTCAGAGTCTTTGATAAAGCTCCAATTTTTGTAAATGTGTTCTTCAACGAAACAAAACAAAGCAATAATGGAAATTATCATTGGAGTAAGGTATGCCAGAAATAAACTTGACCTTAGAGAGAAAGAATACCCAACCTTGCGTCAAATGCAAGCTATGGTAAGATTATGTCATTGAAGCACTTTTGATGGTATATCAATTTCAAGCTTGGGTCTATATGGCATAAAGGAAGGCTAGCATATCAATAATTTTCAAGTAGGTGGTTGATGAAATGCCCAACAATTATGGACATAGCCTATTTTTGTTTCTCTTAGCTTTCTAATGCGGGACTCCCAATGATCCTTTTCTCATGTCCTTTGATAGAAGGGATATGGAAAGGAAAGGCCATTCCAATCCAAGTCTTGATGCTAGGAAAGAATTGAAATAGGACAAAGAAAGCTATACTAGAAAATAAATAAATAAAGGCATGGGTGGAAAGCCAAGAAAGAAAATCTTGATGCTAGATTAGTTCATGTCCCCTTTCTACACAAACCATTAGGCCTACCTCCATGCAATACATGGTTAGTTCTTATTTCAGGTTGCAATTAGTCATAAAAATCACTATTTCAAGGATTATACAAAAAATTGAGTGGTAAATATCTACATCCAAGAATGGATCTTAAGGGCTTGATCTTAAGTTGGACCATAAACTCCACCATTTTAAGGACATGGATGGTGATAAGCTCTTTTCCTAGTTGTCCCACACCTGAGGGACAAGAACATTATCTGGATCTTGAATTTCAATGGAAGAGAAAGAGGATGTGGTGGTAATCATAAGGTGGACAATTGGAGGCATCAAGCATGCATTGGCTCTTGCATTTGCTCAACAAAAATGCCAAGTGGTGGCCATGACTCAATCCCTGACATCCATGTAAGGCCTCAACAAGAAGCATCATGGCTTCCACCTATTGCAACTCAATGTTTGCTCATACCAGCGAGTGATTTTGACACCATGTCGCCTTCCTTGAAACAAAAACCAGCAAGTCGTGAGTTTTGAAAAGAAATTAGGGGAAATGTAAATCTTGTGATCTATTTAATTTTATAGTTTTAGTGTGTGTTGTAAAAGTAGTGGTGCCTGATATGATATCCTAGGTGAAGGTACATTCTTATTGTGGACAACTTCAATTGTGTTCTCTAATATTTCTTTTGTAGTGGGTCTCAAGATACAAGTGTAGTAGAAATAACAATATATAATTATTGAATTGAGAGGGTTTAGTTCTGTGGTTAATACATATAAGCATATTGCTACCACGTTAAAAGTTGTTGGAGGTTGGGTGAAAATTGGTTATAACGCAACAATATAAGAGAGGTGCAATAAAATAATGTTATCTCTTGCTTTTAAGGAAGGTTAGTCGATCATGATAGCAACACAAGACTTGGCATGGAGAGGCGGTGGCGGTAGGCGATGCATTCATTGTAACTAGATGTTTCTCTTGTCAAAGGAAGCGATGCATTAAATACTCCAAGCTATATCACTTAAAATTTTAATAGAGTTTGAAATGAAAAAAACAAAGAGTTTGAATCATTATCCAAACTAATAACAAAGACCCAACAATATCATCTCAAATAACCACGTTGGACCACATGGTAAAAATTAAAATATTCATAAATTATACTATAAGAGATTGAAAAAATTTAAATACATAGAAAAAGGAAAAAATCATTAATCATTAAAACACTTAAACAGATGAAAATATATTCCTTAAAATCCCAACTCAAAACAAACATTGACTAATATTCATTTTTTTTTTAAATGGGATGTAGCTAGTACCTATAGCCCACAAGCTAGTAGTATCAGGAACTTGTGACTTGGATAAACCTAGAGATAAACCTCTATCCATGGAGCACCTATCCTTCAAACCTGATCACAACAAAGCAAATATCCACTTTCCTTCATAATAAGGAGCTCATTTCTTCTCTCACTATGAGGGATATAAAAAAAATGAATTAATAGTTTGCGTTTTATGAGTCTAATTAATATTAACAAATATCTTTACCAATTGAATAATGTTCTTATCCGTTTTTACAAATATCACTTTCTTCAACAACAAATTACTTAGTCATTATTATTGGAGTGAAAGTTCCCATTGGGAAATTAGTTATTATTTTAATGAAATGAAAATTTCAATGCCAATTATGTATAAGAATCAAAATATCTTTAGTTATTATTTTAATGAAATGAAAATTTCAATGCTAATTAAGTATAAGAATCAAAATATGTTTAGTTATTATTTTAATGAAATGAAAATTTCAAAACTACTAAAAGGAATCAAAATATCTTAATTAAAAGATAAAGATATAATAAATTATATTATGTATAAAGAATTAAAATATCTTAAGTAAAGGACAAAAGAGATAATGAATTATGAATTATATTAGTATAGGTAGTTAGAGGTTATATTCCATAAAGTGACATGTTAAGTTCATAATGAATATATTGTTGTAACGGCTTTGAGCTTTCAAGAATCTAGGGTTTACCTTGGGTACCATCCTCAAAATGAGTTACCAACAAATCATTTTATTTCTTGAATAATGATGATGAATCAACTCACGTTCTTTAATTACAATGAATGATGTCTATCCTCATTACATATTGACCATTAAATTACACTAACATTTACCACCTTTGAATTAAAAAAAAAAATCATAATAATATAACAAAATTTAAATATAATAAAAATGATTTTTAAATAAAAATATATATTCATAAACATAAAAATATACATTTTATTTTAATTTAATTTAGAAGAATATATATATATATATATATATATAGAGAGAGAGAGAGAGAGAGAGAGAGAGTTTAGGATATATCATTCAACTGTGGACCATATTGTTACCTTTAGGATCATTGCACAGGAGTTCCGCAATACTAAAACCAATCTTTTTTGTTGTTTTGTTGACTTTAGAAAAAAAATTGACATAGTTCCTAGGAAAAACCTTTGGAATAGGTTGTAAGAGATATAAGGATGTATGAGAATGTTATTTCTAAGTTTAAAAACATTAAGGACTGGTCAAAAGAGATTAATTGCAATATCAGAGTCAAACAAGGTTGTCCCTTGTCCCCTACCCTTTTTGACATATACATTGACAAGTTAGAAGATTGCTTGGAAAAAATAGGTTGTGTTGGCCCTACTCTCACTGGTATAGTCATCAATCTTTTTCTTTATGCCGAAGATATCGTTCTTATGGAAATGAGTCCCCATGATCTTGAAAACCAACTAAGAATCCTCAAGGATTTTTGCTCCAATATGGGTATGACTGTTAATACTGATAAGACTAAGGTCATGATTATTAAATCCAATAAGATCCCTTATGATACCTTCGTATATGACAACAACAACTTGGAGGAAGTGACTTCATACACATATCTTGGAATTGATATTCACCACAAACTCAATTGGAATTATAGCATTGAGAAAAAGATTATTGGGGGATGAAAAGCTTATTATGGGCTTGAAAACAATTGTAAATCAATTGATCTTTGGAGTTAGGATAAGAAGAAACTCCACTTTGAGACTCTTGTTACACCTGTTATTCTTTATGGATGTGAAGTCTGGGGCTGTAGTATCTCTCGTGAATCCTGGAGAAAGATAGAGAATATACAAAATAATTTTATAACCTATAATCTCAAAAATAAAGGAAATACGCCATATCACATTCTCCTCTTAGTAACAAGCCTCTTCCCCATTGAAAGCATGGCTATGACTAGATACCTAATGTATAAGAACAAGTTAAACAACATGGAAGACAAGAGGCTTCCTAAAATTGCTTAAAAATTGAGTCATAACCACCATCGACTCTAACGAGGATGACATAAAGATGCCCGGTCTTGGCTAAACTATTGGGAAATCATGGAAGACACCATTTTGCAGAATAAAGATACTATTAAAAAAACCATCAAATCAAAATTTAAGGAGAAAATGTGGTGTGATAAAGAGTTAGATGAAAAAGAAAATTAAGGTATTATAAGGATGTAATCGACCCTAATCT
>ML824360.1:106860-127426 GCA_009831015.1 Picea engelmannii | reverse complement strand
CCAATTCCGAGTAAAAATTCCTAAAAGATATCGGAATCATTTAGTAAAACATTTAGCCGCAACTTGTCAAAAACATGACAGCAGGATGATGTTCCAAAATGCCCACGACAGAATCCCGACACGAGAGGAGAAAACGAAAAGCACCTGGGGTTGCCTTGGCCAGAAGCCACTTCCATGGGACCATGGCTCGAGTTGGTCCAACATAAAATAACCACTGTTCAAGATGTGGAAGATCTGTTTTTGTTAGATTCGAAATTATCTCAATGTGGTGGTTGTTGAAAGTGGGCTCACAGTAATTGAGTGAAGCTTATCTCATTGATATATTATATGTATGGCCCGCACTGCAAGCCATGCCAGTAAAGTGGTCTGATTGTTGCAGTTGAAGGGTACATGAAATTTATTCGATTGCCATCAATGCTTTTATGAACTGAAGCCTGGTTGTTGGAATGAATCCATGCCGTTTGGCTTTCTCAAAACCAATGGTGAACCCGTCTGTAAACGAAACGGATGTTGATCATGGTGTGGATTCGGCATTCACAAAGGCTCAGGTGGAAGCCATTGGACTGTATCTGGGTATTGCAGCCCTGACTGGAGTTGTAATTTTCTTTCTAGTATACTGCAACAGGCGCCGCAGGAGAGCCAAGTTACATGACACCTCCTCGTTTGATGAACATAACGTGGCGTCCGATTCTGCTTAGAGCAAATAAGAAGAACAGAGCTGAAAGCAGATGCCCAAGCACAAGAATCCAATTGCAGCTCAGTCTGTATAATCACTATCACCTCTAAGCTACAAGATCCAAATATAGCTGACCCAGTTATGGGCTACCACAAGAGTGTCACTGCTGCTGGCGAATGGAACTCGAAACATGAGTCCCACAAATTCTCACTTTGTTGTTAGACCATTAGTACTGATCTATATCTCTGATCAGTGTAGGGCCATGAGGTTTTTAATACAAGCTCAGTATTATATTTTAGATTGGTTCATTATAGCAGGGACTGTCAACGAAGAGGATGCACATCCAGGGCACTGGATCCCAAATTTTCATAGGCGCCTTTCCACAGTGGTAGGATTTCTATTGCATCTTCCTGAAGTTCCAAATTTGATTCAGTCCTATTTCTCTACATTTTCAGTTATGTTTGATTTGCCATAATTCCATGGAATTTTTATGGGCTGTTATTTTGAATGAGGTTAACTCCAAACTTATTTTCATGCTTTCTTCTGCCCAATTAATTGGAAGAAAATTCTTGTGGGACTTGCTTCTGTAGTGTCCTAGCAAGTGTTTGGTTGAATGGAGCAAGCTTTATTAGCTTGTCCCTGCCCTCTATGCAAGTATTTGGCTGAATGGAGCAAGCTTTACTAGCTTGTCCCTGCCCTCTATGCAAGTTATTTGTATTAGATCAACTATTTATCTCAAGTTATAAAATATCAGTTTTTGCTCTTATTGTAATGAATTCTGATTTCTTTGGGCACTCAGGAGCTACAGATGCATAGATGGTTATGGCTGCAAACCCAGATATATACAAATGTGATTAGATAAGCCAAAAGTCTTTTACCTGAAGGTGATGACACACAGAATCCTGTGGACAACTGTATAAAATCTGAATGAGTTTAAGTTGAATAGTCCAGAATTTTATAGAAATTTTGTTGTCATATCTAAATTTTTTCTGAAGGTCTGTTTCCAAAATGAGAGTTTGAGACTATGCTACTGCTTTGCTGAAGTGAAGTTCAAATCAATTTCTACAAACAAGACTAGCAAATGTAGGATTGATATTTGGGCAGTTGCGATCAGAAGCAATGGCCAAAGGAATCTGATGAACGTGATCAAAAGAAAAGTTTATGTGAAGACTGAACCAGAACCAAGGAAGCATTATCCGAAGAGCGTAACCGGTGAAAGGCAACCTTCCTTGGCCTAACCCTCCGTAAGGCTGAAGTTGCATCCTAAAGGTAGACTAATTGCAACAGATTTCTAATCCAAGGGTTGAGCCTCTTCTCAGCTGCCTGAAACTTTTAGGGCCAAAATAACCTAATTTGTAGCATTGTTAGGGTGAACCAAGGTTTGAATGTCACCCGAGTTACTGGTTTCAGATATAGTAGCTAGATTTGAATATTCGATTAATGGGTTTAAAAAATATGGTGGAGGAGTTCGATCCCAGGTCAGGACTCAGGAGACTCTTGGAAGAAAGCCTCCCATATTTTCTTTCTGTTCTACTTGTCAAACGGAGGTCCTCCATAGATTCAGTCAGGACCTTCACGCTGACCTCCAGTTGCAGTTGTGTTGCCAAGATTTGCCTTTGAATCTCTGGCAAGGTTAGAATGTCCTTCCTGCAAGGTTTCTCAGGTCCAGTTGAGGTCGACTACAGATTTTTCCCATCTCGAGCATATCCTCCATCTTCTTCTCTATTTTTCTCTTTAGGTTCAATTCCACTTCTCTGATCTGAATCATCCTTTCCCCCAGACCCCGGTGACCCCAAAGACTCCTTGCTTATACTGAGGCAATCTGGTAGATGTTGCTTCTGGAATCCTAGGGCTGTTACCAAGTGGAATGCTCCCCTATTCCATGAGCCGCCTTCTCTCGAAGAGCCACCGTCTCATTGGTCCATTGCGGGTCTTTCTTTAAAATTCCAGAGGAATACGCTTCACTATCAAGATGTAGTTTCATGATAGTTGGACAAACAGACTTATTCTTCATCGTCTTCAATGGAGAGGTTTCCTATTGGCCTCTTTACATAGTAATATAAACATCGTTATGTTCTAAATTGGTGGGTGCATATTTTATTTATTGATTTGCTTCATCTTTATTTATGCTTCCTTGACTTGTTCTCTAATGTATGGGAAGAAATGACGAGTAAGCAAACATGGACCCAAAATGACAAGATTGTGAGGACTATATAGGTTTGAAACACAATACAAGAATAACTAGAAAGGAAAAACAATGTCAAGAACATCGGTGTCAAAGAATGACAAGATTCTGAGGACTACATAGGTTTGAAACACAATACAAGAATAACTAGAAAGGAAAAACATTGTCAAGAACATCGGTGTCAAAGAGTAAGTTGAAAATGAAGACTCCACAAAAGTAGCAATGGACTTTCTCAAAGGTTTCATGCATTGGTCAAGCATGGTCCAAACCATAAAGGAGTGGGGACAAGACATCATCGAGATGGTAGAGAATAATCATTGAAAATAACCTTTTGGTGCATTCAATACAAGTTTGAAATTCTAAGAGAAAGAGGACAACTAAAAAGTTCAAAGTGGCGACAAAAACCTCACATTGATTCAACAAGCATAAAAGAATATGAAAAAGTTAAGGTTACAAGGAAAAATGACAAATGTGCAATTGGAACAACAAGGTTAAGGTGCAGGAGTTTTGAAGCACAATCAGGGAATAAGGAGATATGGATCCCATGACCCAAGACAAACTGCAAATTATGATATGGAATTGTAGGGGACATCTATGGAGAAGAGGTCACAATCTAGGAATGATAGGTTTATTAAGTCAAAATATCATCAACATAATTAAAACGCATGAACATGATGAATCCAAGATATCACCAGGTACAAAAATGGTCAATATGGAACTAAATGAAACAATAAAGGACATAGAGTTGCTAATTCCTTGGCAAGAAATGAAATGATATGATATTAGTGTCCATGGATGATCAAAGTAAGTCAATGGAACTATAAAGTACACCTTGTCAAAATGGGCATTTAGGGAGTGCAATCGTCATGATCTCCCAAAAATACAAAAGCTAGAGCTAAAGAAAAAGAAGAAAACCCTAATTATCATAGGGAACCAACTATAACTACAATCTCAAAGTAGCAAAGAAATAAAGTACAAGTAAGAAGAATAGTTATTTGCTATTGTCCCTAGAGTCAAAATGGCAATCTCAAAATAATAGAGGAATACATTATAAGTAAGAGCAAGATTAAGGTGCTATCATCTGTAGAGCCAAGAATGACAATGTATTCCTTGAGAACCTGTATAATAGTGTCCCCCAGAAACTATCCTGGATTGATGGGCCCCTAGGGAGTGATTTATTATGACCTCTAGATGTTCCCACTAGGGGCAAGGGAAGAAGTTAGAGATAAGGTGGGAGCTACAAAAAAAACTCTCCTACAAACCAAAAATGAATAACTCTTAATAGTAGAGAATACACTATTGATATAGCCATGAATCCAAGTAAGGTTGTGTAAGACACTGGTTCAAGTGTTGTATAGGAAGGTCATCGCACAAAGAAGATAGGTGCATAACATAGTGTGGGTGCAATGCAAAAAGACGTGCAACAGATGGTTTGGTATTGTTACCCCCCCATGCCTAGGGGTAACTGGAGGAGATCATGTCTCGAGGCTCACAATGGAGAATATGATCTACACCATGATGATGATGATCAACATGTCCACAGATGGCAACCCAACAACCCCCCTCATTTTCCTCCCAACACATATCAACTAAGGTTCATCACATTGAAGCAACCCAAGGTATGGGAGATGGTAAGCCATTGTCACCATGAGGTATGTTAGTCATTTTTTCATGCAAAGTGTTGTGCTTAATTTGTCAGGCATGTGGATGAAGATCTTTGGTTCAAGTTGGATAATGGATCATTGGTTTGGGAAATTGTGTCAGTTGCCTTGTTTCACCTTGGTGGTTAGCTTCTGTGCCCTAGTCCTATGTTGTCACCGCCCAGGGAAAAGGGGTAATACTGGGGGGCCCTCCCAAGGGTAACGTTCCACTCCCAACCATGGTTAACACTTTTCATCTTAAAGCCTTTCACATATCCTAAACTTAGACTATGGTCCATAGATCCAAGTGGATCTTGATGGCCACCCACCTTTTCCACTAAATCAACATTTCGAGCCTATGGTTTTGATAAACCATGATATTCACCCTTTTTATGGGGAATGGAATGTAATTCCATCTTCATTTGTTAATTACAGACATTGTGTTATGATTTCCTAGTGGTTTTATGTACATGCCTACAACATAGAGTTAATGCTCTGGATCCCATTAGAACTCTACAGTTAAGCGCGCTTAGGCTAGAGTAATACTGGAGTGGGTGATCGCCCGAGAATTCCTAGTGTTTTACATGCTTATGACATTTTATAAAATTAGTCCAATTTATCCCACATGCATAATGCGAATTGTTCTCCTCTCACTCTCTCATATATAATTGAGGTGAAGGAGGAGGCCCTTTAAGTATGCAATGGAGTGTGATGTAAAGGTTGTTGCGAATGAAGCATATCCAACATCTCTTTCTTTTTCAGAAATAAGCTACCCCATTTTGTGAGTTTGTGTTCTATAATGTTTTTCTCTCTTATTCATTAATGTAAATTGGGTTTCATTGTATTTCTATGTTCTCTGCTATATTTTTTTTTGTCTCGTTTCGTTCTTAGCATAATCCGGATCAGTGGTATCAGAGCAGTCCGCTCCTTGTCATTTCTCAAAACAGGTCCCCGATGAGGTCAAGGTATAGAGATTTGGGTCTCAAGATAGTTTCACTTGAGGACAACCTCTCTCGCTAGCCAAGCGACCTCCCATGGCGGAAGAAAAGAGAGATGACAAAGCAGGAGATCCTTTCAAGACGTTGCTCGAGGAAGCCCTCATGTGACACAGGAACGAGATGATGGACAACTTCGCTTAGATCCTTCAAAGACTACCGATGGTGACAAGCGAGGCATCTTCGACAAGCAACCATTTCAGACGTGTAACACCCTTCAAGGTACAAGTCAATTTTGATATCCCTTTATTTGAAGGCCAGATAGATGCAAATGCTCTAGAAAAATGGTTGAATCTGCTAGAAGGTTATTATTCTGTCCAAAAAAATTTCAATAGTGAAAAGATTACCTTCGCGATCCTTAAATACCTTCCCCGTGTCAGAGCTTGGTCGAAAGGTTACTGGGAGAGGTACACCGCCGATGAATCTATTCCATTCAGGAGATAACCCACTTGGGAGGCCTTTGTAGATGCCTACCTTGTCAGAAACTATGATGACCGATACATGAGATGGACGACTCTGCGTCAGAAAGGAGATTAGATGGTGTCGAAGTACACTAACATCTTTTATACCTTGCGCTCAAAATTGGGTATCAAAGACTTCGAGTGACACCTGGTTTTTAAGTATCACAGTGGTCTGCATAAGTACATCCAAACATAGATGGATTTCTTGGACATCACCTCATTGGGAGCTGCTTATCGATATGCAGTCAAAATTGAGCAGAAATTCAAGCAACTGAGTAAGCAGGAGTTCGGGTTTGAAAATACACCACAACAGAATCATGGAAAAGGAAACCCTAAATCACAGAACGAAGGACAAAGAAAGGAATTTCAAGCTCAAGAGATTTAGTCCAAGACGCAGGAAAAGAAGGGTAACAAGAAGTCTAAGAAAGACACTGGAAAGTGGTGTGAGTTCCACAACAACCCCTGGCACAACATCAATGAATGTCGCTCGAAATAGTCATTGGCAGTCGAGCTCAAAGAAAAAGAATCGGAACCTAACTTGGACTTTGATTCAAAGTACAATAAAGGGAAACAAATCATCGATGCAGAACCCACTGCTACCATCGCAACCACAACAATACAACCAAGAGAACCAGAGGAGATTGAGGAGGGGGCATGCTTCTTCCACTCACATATGTGGGTAAAGGGGACCCCACTGCATTTCATTGTTGACAGCGGGAGTCAGAAGAACTTGATCTCAACCGAGGTTGTCAAGAGATTGAAGTTGCCAATGAAGCCACACCCCCAACCATACACCATCAGATGGTGGAGCCGAGGATGAGATATCTATGTCATCCAACAATGTCGCTTGTCCTATGGGATCAAGCCCTTCAAGGATGAGGTAGTGTGTGATGTTGCCCCACTTGAAGTATGTGATGTTCTTTTAGGACAACCATTGATCTGAAAATGAAAAAAAGGTTTGTGTATACAAATTTGCAAGTGGAACTTGTATGTGTTTTAGGCAATTTGATCAAGTTGGAAGCACATAAACTTAATGAGTTTTTACTTAAAATGAACAGTATAAACAGTCATAAACAACCATCATAATAAACACATAACACAACAAAATGATAAAGAGTTCATCCCTCTCTTGGGCTACATCTCCTAGTCCATCTTCCAATGGATCATTTTTATTATATGTTCAAAGTATTAAAATTAGTGCTTTACAATGTTCAAAATGCAAAATAGATGGCTCCAATGGCCCCAGGATGTCCAAAAACCCCTAGCTGGGCTCTTCCTTCACCTGGTTTGGCCAAAAATTGAGAAAAATACACTTCCTGGAAGTTTTTCCCAATAACTTGTTGTCTTTGCTCGCCAAAACACACTTTTGTGTGAATCGACCTGGCCTCTGTGTGTTTCTCGTGCCAAAACCCAACACCACGCGTTGTTCCACAAAAAGGGTGGATTTGTCGCATCGTTAGAGTGTTAACACCTTATGCAGCGAAGATCCTGGTCGCATGGCCCCATGTGTCCAGGGTCCGGCCTAACTCCCTGCACCCATCGATCGCATCATTAGTTTACCACACTATCGTTCATATGGCAACTGTTTTGAATCGTGTGACCAGGGTTGGGGCTAATCCTTGGCCCTTTCTCCACCCGACCAAACAACAACTCAAGTTTAAATGTCAGTTGCGAACTATAGGGTTAAGAACTAACTATAGGCAGGATGGTAGCCCGGCCTATGCCAAGACTCTTCCCATGCCCAGAAATCGCGGGTTCAACCCCGACGAAGCCCATACCAAATTTTACATTACAACCAGGGGGTGCCACATGGTGGCCCCTGGATGGGCCATGTGGCACCCTTTCATTTGCCCACGAAACATGCCACGTGTTGACCACCAATTGGTCCACGTAAACCTCTTCCATGTCAGCTGCCAAATGACCTGCCACATCAACAACTCAACTATCCCTACCACATAAGCAATACAATCACCCTGCCATGTCAGGAGTATGGTCTGCACAGTCAGCCTGTACGAACTGTACGGACTGCACAGTCATCATTTTGTATGTTTGGAAAAATGAACAGAACACAATATCTCAGTCATACAAACTCCGTTTGAGCCCGTTCAAGTTGTGTTGGGATCATGAGGACAAGATCTATGCAATGAATCTATTTTTGAGCAATTTTGAACACTTTTATTTTTGAGCATTTTTTGATCCCCTAGATCACTCCTCCCCATTGGGAAGCTTTTGGACCTCAAAAAGACTACTTTCAGTCAATATGAAGATGAGGGTATAGTTCCCTCACCTTTCCAACCTCAATCCATTTATTTTTGATTGGATTTGTGCCTTTGAGACCAACACGAAGGTACTCCACATTCCCTCGTTTTGAAGTTCTTATCTTCCTGTCAAGGATTGTATCCTCATGCAATTCTAAAAGATATTCTGGCGAGAAGTCATCTATGGAAGGAATATGAACATGCTCTCCTTGATCATCAATCAAAGGAGGCTCATGCAATCTCAAATTCTCAACATTAACAACTGCATACATTTGCATATAAGGAGACAAATCCAAACATAAGACATTGTTATCAATCTTTTCAAGAATCTTAAAAGGTCCATATCTAATTGGTTTCATTTTTTTACCTTCTCCTTTAAGCCTCTCTTTGCTAATGTAAAGCCAAACTTCATCTCCAACTTAGAAACTGTGATCAACATGATGCTTGTCATGTCTTGTCTTGTACTTGGCTTGACTCTTTTCCAACTGTTCTTGTACCATTTGATGCACCAACTGAATTTGTTCAATGAACTTTTTTTCTCTATCAATGTCATAATGACCATCAATAACAATATCCTTCCCAAAGATAAAATCTAAAGGAGATTTTGGCAAATAGCCAAAACATGCCTCAAATGGAGATGTTTGAGTCAATGAATGCTTAGCCCGGTTATAAGCATGTTGAATGTAGTGTAGGTGCTCATCCCAAAGCTTAGGATGTTTGCTGCAATAACCACAAAGAAGATGTACTATTGTTCTATTCACCACTTCTATTTGACCATCAGTTTGTGGATGAAATGATGTGCTCTTTTTCATCTCGGTGTCCATGAATGCCCATAAGCTTGACCAAAAGTTCCCAATAAATCGAGAATCTCGATAAAAAATAATGGATTTGGGAAACCCAAAATGTACCCATACACGTTGAAAGAACATTTGTGTTGTTTGTTCAATTGTAACCTGCTTCTTACAAGGCATCAAAGTACACATTTTGCTGAAACAATCAACCACAACATAAAGATAATCACGATTCTTTTTTGACATAGGTAATCCTCCTACAAAGTCCATGGAAATGTTTTCCCAAGGACAAGAAGGAACCAAAAGTGGAGTATACAATCCTAACTTTCTGTTGCTAGGCTTACTTGTAGCACATAAAGAACTTCCTCTTACATATCATGGGACACTTTCATTCATTTTAGGCCAATAGTAATACCTTTACAAATTAGCCATCGTCTTGCCTACACCAAAGTGACCAGCAATAAGAGAAGAATTTGCTTCCCTTATGATGTTGACTCTTTCACCCTGTGGAATACATAGCTTGCCAAGATGATACAAAATCTTATCATGCACATGGTAATCCAATTCCTCAATTTGGTTAGAATGACACAAAGTTGCATAAACCTCTTTAAAATCAACATCTAAAGCTCTCATGCATGGTAGAATTATGCTTAAGAATAACTGAAGCACTAACAATAGGCCTAGAAAGCATATCGACAACTTTGTTATAAATTCCTTTCTTATACCCGATAACCAAGTGGAATTGTTGTAGGAAACCCATCCATCTGAAGTGCCTTGCTTGTTGTAACTTTGTTTGTGATTGTAAGTATTACAATGGTTGATGATCTGTGTGAATAATAGTTTATTTTCCCAACAAGTAGTGTTTCCATTTTTCACACTTTGCACCAATGCATACAACTCCTTATCATATGTGGGATAATTAATCACAACACCATTAACAGTTTCATAATGAAAACAAATGAGATTACCATGTTGCAACAAGACTGCTCCCATGGCATAGTTACTTGCATATGTTTGTATCTCAAATGGTTGTCTCAAATTAGGAAGTGCAAAAACTAGAGATGAACTAATTTTCTCCTTCAATACATCAAAAGTTTTTTGTTGCTTGCCTCCCCATTGGAAAACTTGCTTGATGCTTTTCACTGTATGTAATGGAGCTACAATTGAAGAGAAGTTAGCAATAAACTTTCTCCAATATTGGGTTGCTCCCAAAAAGATTCTCACCTCTGTTACATTGTTGGGCTTGGGCCAATCCAAAATGACTTTGACCTTTGAAAGATCTATTTTCAGTTCTCCTCCTCCAACAATATGTCCCAAGTAAACAAGTGAGGTCTTTCCAATCTCACATTTAGACATCTTTAAAAACAAACTTTCTTTCTTCAAGACATCTAAAACTTGTTTTACATGCCTAACATGCTCTTCACGAGATTTGCTAAATATCAATATGTCATCCAAGTAGACAATTACACAATCATCAAGAAAAGGCCTTAAAACATCATTCATAACTCTCATGAATGTTGTAGGAGCATTACAAATCCAAAATGGCATAACCATCCATTCAAACAAACCTTGTTTTTTTTTGAAAATTGGCTTCCATGTGTCTCCTTCAACAATCATAATCTGATGATATCCACTTCTCAAATCCAACTTAGTAAAATACTTAGCATCTTTCAATTGATCAAGCAAATAATCAATTCTAGGAAGAGGATAATGATTCTTTACCGTAATCTTGTTCAAGGCTCTGAAATCTACACACATGCGCCATGTACCATATTTCTTTGGTACTAAAACAATTGGTGACCCGCATGGCGATGTGCTTGGCATGATAACCCCTTTGTCAAGCAACTCTTGGATTTGTTTTTTAATTTCAGCATTCTCCATGACTGACATCCTGTACATACCAATGTTTGGAAGAGGACAATCTTGATGCAATTGGATCTCATGTTGGATACCTCTTTTAGGAGGCAATCCTTTTGGTTCCTGAAACATCTCATCATATTGGTTAACAACCTCATATAAATCAGATTTTAACTTTGCATCACAACCTTGGAAAGATTTTTTTTCAACATTGTCTTTGGGTTTGTTCATCAAGAGTACAAAGTTCTTACTAGCATTGACTAATCTCTTCATTTGTTCAACATTTACAAGTGACAAATTCAACTTCTTTGTATGTGTTCTAACAATGTACTCAACTCCATTTTTAAACAAATGATATTTGTTCTCATGACGATGAAAGATGGATCTCCTATCATATAAATATGGGCTTCCCAACACAATACCACAGATATCCAATGGAATAACATCAAGCTCTACCTCATCTATAAAGTTTGCAGTGATGGAAAATCTAAGTTTACATCTTCTTGTCACATGCAATTTGACATTGTCACGTATCCAACCTAGAGGATATGGTTTAGGATGAGGAGTAGTTTTCAAATGCAATTTCTTGACAGTGTCTTCAGAAATGAGGTTTGTTTGAGATCCAGTATCAAATATAGTATCTATCTTGGTATGCTTTGAAATAACCCTTATGTGGAAAATCTTTATTCTTTCTTTTTCATGTTGAGTTTCATTGAGGCTACTACTTGAAGAACTAGTACCGACAATAGAGTCCTTACCTTGAAAACCCATGGCTGTGATTTTTGTTTCATCTCTCGAATTAGATCTTAAATCATGTTGTGTAGTTGCAACAGTCTTTGGTTTAGTTTTGTTGTTGAAATTTTTGGGTCTCTTTTCAAGATGAAGTTTCCAATAATGGTCTTCATCATGGCCATCTTTTGAACAATGTTTACATGTGATTTTCTCTCCCTCTTTCTTGATTGAAACATTCTTCTTTCCATTTCCTTTGAATTTCCTCTTTCCTTTGTCTCCATTATAAAGTGGCTTCTTGTTGCCCTCTTGAGGATCATTCCTCCCTCTTGCTTCTAAATGAGTTTCTTGTACACAAACTTCATCTAGATTTGTAGGGTTAAACATGAGAATTGTGTGTATCAAATAGCGATGCAATCCTCCAATGTATTTGAGTAAAGTTTCTTGAGAAGATAAATCTATACCCAAAATCAAAGCTCTTCTTCTAAATTCTTGAGTGTAGATTTGCACATTTTGCCCTTTATCTTGCCTAAAGTTTTTCCAATCCATAATAGCTTTCTGCATGTATGCTAATGGATAAAATTGCCTTTTAATTGCAACAATAAAATCATTCCAAGAGGATAAAACTTTACCCTGTTTCTTCATGTCCTCTTGAGTTTTGGTTTCCCACCAAATGAGTGTTGCACTTTCCAATCTAAGAGAAGCAAGTTGAATCTTAGTTTCATCATCTTGGAATCTTTGTATCCTACAATACACTTCAATTTGACGAATCCAGTTATCTAATTTCTCAACATTTACCTCTCCATTGTACATAGATAATTCAAACATAATATCAAGCTTAAGCAAAGGAGTTTGTGGAGGAATTTTACCATGTTCTTTTGGAGAATTTGGAGGTGGTTGTGAAATGGTAGAAGAAGTGGAAAATGGAGGTGGAGTATCACCATTTCCTCCATTCCATTTTGGAGTCTTATCACTACTATCTTCATTACCTCTTGGAAGATTTGAGCTTTCACCTTGCAACCTTGCATTCCTTTCTTCAAATAAAACTTTCACCATTTATGTCATATCATAAAAGGCTTTTCTGAAAGTTTCATCTTCTAAAGTAGGAATTTCGTGACTCTCCTCATGAGTCATACTTGGTGAATGCCTCCTTGAAGCTTGAGGTGAATGTATTGTTCTCCTTCTTGAAAGTTGAGAACTTGGCTCTACAAGTTTCCCTTCTCCTCTTGTGAGCTTTAACCTTCTAAGCATCAGGAAAAAAAAAACACTTGCAAACACTCAAACCTTCAAAACCTTTGCTCTGAAACCAACTTGATCTGAAAATGAAAAAAAGGTTTATGTATACAAATTTGCAGTGGTATATGTATGTGTCTTAGGCAATTGGATCAAGTTGCAAGCACATAAAATTAATGAGTTTTTACTTAAAATGAACAACATAAACAGTCATAAACAACCATCATAATAAACACATAACACAACAAAATGATAAAGGAGTTCACCCTTCTATTGGGCTACATCTCCTGGTCCAACTTCTAATGGATCATTTTCATTATATGCTCAAAGTGTTAAAATTAGTGATTTACTATGCTCATAATGCAAAATAGATGGCTCCAATGGCTCCAAAATTTCCAAATACCCCTAGCTGGGCTCTTCCTACACCTGGTTTGGCAAAAAATTGAGAAAAATACACTTCCTGGAAGTTTTTCCCAATAACTTGTTGTCTCTACTCACCAAAACGCACCTCTTTGTGAATCAACCTGGCCTCTATGTGTTTCCCATGCCAAAACCCAACACCACACGTCATTCTGCAAAAAAGGCGGATTTGTTGCACCGTTAGAGTGTTAGCACCTTATGCGGCGGAGATCCCAGTCGCATGGCCCCATGTGGCTAGGGTCCGGCCTGACTCCCCGCACCCGTCAACCGCACCGTTAGTTTACCGTGCTATCGGTCATATGGAAACTATTTCGAACCATGTGACTAGGGTTGGGGCTAAGCCTCGACCCTTTTTCCGCCCGACCAAACCACAACTCAAGTTTAAATGTCAGTTCAAAACTATAGGGTTAAGAACTAACCATAGGCGGGCTGGTAGCCCGACCTATGCCAAGAATCTGCCCACGCTCGAAGGTCGCGGATTCAAACCTGGTGGAGCCCATACCAAATTTTACATTACAACAAGGGGTGCCACATGGCGGTCCCTGGCTGGGCCACATGACACCCTTTCATTTGCCCACGAAACATGCCACGTGTTGACCACCAATTGGTCCACGTCAACCTCTTCCATGTTAGGTGCCAAATCACTTGCCACGTCAACAACCCAATCATCCCTGCCACGTCAGCAGTATGGTCACCCTGCCACATGAGCAGTACGGTCTGCACAGTCATCCTGTACAGACTGCACAATCAACATTTTGCCTGTTTGGAAAAACGAACAAAACATGATATCTCAGTCATACGAACTCTGTTTGAGCCCGTTCAAGTTGTGTTGGGATCGTGAGGATGCGATCTACACAATGAATCCGTTTCTGAGAAATTTCGAACACTTTTATTTTTGAGCATTTTTTGATCCCCCGTATCAACCATATATGTGGAAACGTCACGCTATCTATGAGTCTCGACCCCACAGTGTCATTGTTACTCCGGGAGGTCAACTCTATATGGTACCAGAGGTAGCTCCAACTACTTCCACTTCATTGATCTCAGAAAAACACTGCCACAAAGTAATCTCTCAGACCATAAATTTTTCCTTCTTCACGATCCAATCAAAAGGTAAACAAAAGGTCATTGTGACTACTACAGCCTTAGCCCAAGACGTTTCTATCCAATAGAAGTAGGTCAACAAGATTGTATAGGAGCACAAAGAGAATAAGAGTCTTCCATATGTTCAACATAGCTCTATTGGCCACGATCCTTTTAAGGTGTGCTTGGGGTTCCAACTATAAGCCCCCAATATTGATATGACTCTTCTTGTTGCATATTCACTGACAGAGTCCTCTCACACTCAAACCGAGGTAGATCATGCAACCAAATCTATTGAATGGATCCAACACCTCCAATAGGTTCATGACATCCATCCATAAGCAAAGTACAAACAAGACATCTACTTCAACAAGGCAAGTAGCTCACCAAGGTTCAAATTCAACAAAAGTTTCTCTATCTCCCGAGGGAACTTGACACAATGGGGACCATTGCTTCCTAAGGGGGGAGGAATGATCCAGGTGGATCTCGGTGGTCGTCCACCTTTTCCACTTGTTGGCCCTCGACCAATTTTTGAGGAAATCTTGGTCAGGTTTGACCACTTTTTGGACTTCGATGCAGTGATTGAGGAAGGAGTGCCCAGGGAGAGTTGAGATCGTCGATCTCACTTGTTTGTGGGCTTTGTGGACCCAACATGGGGATCTTAGGGTTTTGTAACGTGTTATGGGATGTCGGCCCATGGGTTTAGCCATGATTAGGCCTTTTTGTAAATGTAAAAGTATAAATAAGAATAAGATTGTAAGGATGAGTAGTAGTAGAAGGGGATGTAATTGGCTAAGTGCAATAGGCAAGTAGTTCTGAGTTGCTTTGTGCAACAAAACATGTATGTAAGGCTTTGTGCTTGATAGAGGAGTTGGCTCTGTGCCTTGACCTGATTTTGGGAAGGTGGATCTGGTGCTTAGTGCACATATCACCTGTCCGGTGCGAAGCTTGGTTCTGTGGCTTAGTGCATAGGAGCAGACGAATGTAAGAGTCTGAAGCCTAATAAAGAAGAAGAAGCAGTTGGTGGACGTAGCTCCACACTGGTGTGAACCACGTATATCCTGTGTTGATGGTTTGATTTGTGCTATGATGTTTATGTTGTGAATCTGCTTAGTGCATTGATTGTTATATATGATAGATATGAATGCTTAGTTCTTTATTTATGTTGAATGTGATATATCTAACTTATGATGCTAAGTGTGATGTGTATTTCGTCGTTGTTACTGCGTCGATCTATCCTTAGGGTTTGTTCTACGATGTGAATGAAGTGGATAAGCTAATGCATGTTATCTTCTAAGTACTTTGCGAAGTGTTATAATCAAAGATCTGTGTCTCAACTTGGTTATAGACACCTGAGTCTTGTAACCCCCCTGCCTCTATCTCGGGTGAGACTTCGTTTGCTTCGCTAGTGTTGCCGAAAGGGCCGGTAGTTAGGGTTTTGTTGGTGCGTTGTTGAAGCATTGAACCCTGGGTCTGCCCCTGTGCCAACAAATGGTTCCGTTGTCGGGACCTAGAACTGTGATTGTTGGGAACTAAATTAAAGAGAAGAGAAACTGTGTGTGTAGATCTGCTGCTGTAGTGCACAGTACTCTACTTGACTTGCGAAGCTCTGTGCTAATAAAGAAACCCGATCTAAAGAAAAGAGGTAATATATTGAAAGAGGTAAAGCTTTGTACTTTGATAAGAGTAAGATAAGTGGAAATTTTTTTTTTTTTTGAAAGCATGAATTTAAGTACATTTAATAGATTCTGTCCTATTCTGAAAGTTAGGGCACAGTAGGAAGAGAGAGTTGATCTAAGTAAGGCTAATACAAATGAAGAAAGATATGTTATTCCTATGCATAGAAAGAATTTTTGGACTAACAAGTGGATGCAGGAACCTAGAAAGATTTTTTGCAGATTACACATCCAACACTGCGATCCTAGTGCGCAATACAAGAGGAAGAGAGGATTAATCCTATGTTATAACTGCAGAAGACCGAGACATCTTGCTAAGAAATGCCCTAGTATAGGTTCTATTTGTCTTTGTTGTAAAATTGTTGGTCATGAAGTTGAGGATTGCCCAAGGGTGATTGCTAAAGTTGAACAAGTGAACATGAGTCAAGAGAATAAAAACATGTTAGAAGATCAGAAAGAGAAAGAGTCAAAGGAAGTTCAGACTACATTAGTACATTTAAAAGAAGCAATGAATGATCACAAAGATGTCAGTTTACTAGAGATTATGAAAGAAAAACAACGCATAGGTACAAGAATAGGAGACTTTGACATAGACTGTGTCTTGAATGAGGAAACACCAGTGATTATTATGACAGAAGGCACTTGGGAAATTTTGGGAAAGTGTACTGTGGTACCTTCACTGGGAATGATAGGCTTGTTTAAAGGAAAGATGATAACCCTATGTGGAAGAGTTACTAATGTACCTGTTATTATCCATGGAACATCGACTGAAGAGGAATTTGAAGTCATTAAGTTTGTTGAGAACAACACGCCTTTCCCTCTTTTGTTAGGAAATACTTGGATTGAGAAGGATCAGATTAGAAGGCAAGCAGAGGAAGAAGCTACAGAAAAGAAAAAGCAAGAACTAAGAGATTTCATAGCTAGGAAAATAGATCGATTGATAGAAGAAGGAGAAGTTAAGTCGAAGCAGTAGAAGGCAAGAGAATTAGTTGTCGAAATTGGAAGAGCGCAAGAAGGTTTAAGGGACATTTCCATGCAAGAAGAAAGTATATCCACCCAGGAAGTGGTAAGGGAAGGGATATTAACTTCGAACCCATTGGAAGTACATCAACACTGCGAAGTCACTACGATAGGAGAAACTAAGAATATGAATGGAAAGAGGAATCCAGAAGCAGTTGGAGAGACTTAGATCACAGGAAAGAAGGCAAGGAAGCTCAGTAAGAAGAAAGATAAGTTAGAAAAGATACAGGAGGTTACAGCGAAGACTTTGCAGGAGGCAGGGTTGCAAGCTCTAAACCTCGTCGGAATAACAGGACCACGCAGAATGGGACTTCGCCTCGGTGGAGCTATATGACCGTTGGAGGCACCCCGACCATTAGAATGACGCTCCAGAACGTCTAGGAAACACATTTAAGGGAGCATAGACCGCGTTTGGGATGTTGAGACCACACCATAACAGACAAATTCACATTGATGGAAGCATTCCTGCATGTTAGAAGAATTTGTTAGAATGCTTGCTTATTTAACCCGTCGGACGCTACGCCGGGACCACTTTTTTCCATCGGTGATTAATGTTGCTAACATAGAACTGATTGTGTGTCGAGCTGTGATTTTAGAACCTAGACATCGCCATCCTCTTGTTTACCTCGCCTGTCCGTTCGCCTACCCCGACTTATCCGTTTAAAAGCGAGAATGTCGGGTGAACAGACCGAGTTAGAGAATTCCGTCGAAGAGGTCCTTAAGAAGTTTATGGCCGACAAAGCTATGTTTGAAGGTGTTCAGGCATCGTCGACTAGGGGACTGCAGGCTTCCCCTTCAACTGCACGATGTTCGGGCCGTAATAACCCCATGACTGAGAAGCGAAGTAAGCATCGTGACGATCTGACTAATGCAAAGCATATCCCATCGATCTTACCTGATTATATCTCGCCTTTGGCTAGCATGGTTAACCGCGACAACATCCCACAGGACTACGAGTATACTTTGATCACCGTGTACATCTCGAAGGGGATACACGTAGTTGGAAGCCAATTGGGACAGATCCCATCCCTGAAGAACACTGACTTTATTCTTGGCGACATAAAGAACTATGCCATGCTTGCACCTCATAGATACTTGATGAAGACAACTGGGAAGAAGCCTCGCATAGTCTCCCATCCTTGGATTAAGGAGCTGACGCAATCCACGATACTGAATGTCATGAAGATTCCTCATTTTGACCGACATCGGGAGGTTAACGCTTGCGTTAAACTCCCCTTGTCATGCTATCATGGTGGATACCTATGGATCAATAGGCGGATTACTGTGAATTTGACACTGATCTACTTGATCACAGGATTGAGCATGCAGGGACCCGACCCTTAGCAGTTCTACCTAGGGAAGGCCTCGTACCGCTCCTTGGCACAACACATTAAAGAGGCATACGACGAAGTAGAAAAGGGAAATCAAGGCTACATGGTAGCCTCTATCCAGGATGGCACAGTGCGTCTCACTTGCCAACTCATAACTGGAAAGCTCATCAGAAAGAATCGCCCCATGCAGGTCACCGGGTTCGTGGTGGACCTCGCAGGAAAATGCGTGGAGGGATTGCAAATGAATTGGGCGAGTTACCTAGTCAATGAGCTTGAGAAACACTGCCACAAAGTGCACGATCAGGGATATGAGTTCCACTGCAGTTGGTTACTTGTGCTGATTGCATTTGTCACTTGGAAAATGCCGGAGGGAGCAACTTTTCCAGAAGTTGAACCATCAGAGCCATTGGCAGCTAGATTTTCTACATTATGGTATACAAATGACATGTTGAAGCAATGGAAATCGAACGTAGTGTTCCATGCCTACTATCAGCAATTGAAGGTTGCCAAAGAGTCATTCCCATGCATGACACCGCACACCTTGCACCAGTACAGACCGATAGCCAAGTTCTGCGCAAATCCGCATTATATATATTCAATTGCGTGTAGAGATGAGAGCAAAGAGGAGCTACAATCTTATTATAAGCTTACAGATGAAGACATGGAACAGATCATGGGAGGGGTTGGGGCTAAGCCCCGACCCTTTTTCCGCCCGACGAAACTATAACTTAAGTTTAAATACCAGTTCAAAACTATAGGGTTAAGAACTAACTGTAGGCAGGCTGGTAGCCAAACCTATGCCAAGACTCTGCCCGCTCCCGAAGGTCGCGAGTTCGACCCCGGCGGAGCCCATACCAAATTTTACATTACAACAAGGGGTGCCACATAGCGACCCCTAGCTGGGCCACATGGCACCCTTTCATTCGCCCACGAAACATGCCACATGTCGACCACCAATTGGTCCAGGTCAACCTCTTCCATGTCAGGTTCCAAATCACCTGCCACGTCAAAAACCCAATCATCCCTTCCACGTCAGTAGTATGGTCACCTTGCCATGTCAGCAATACGGTCTGCACAGTCAGCCTGTACGGACTGCACAGTCAACATTTTTCCTGTTTGGAAAAATGGACAAAATGTGATATCTCAGTCATACGAACTCCGTTTGAGCCCGTTCAAGTTGTGTTGGGATCGTGAGGATGTGATCTACGCAATGAATCCATTTTCGAACAATTTCAAACACTTTTATTTTTGAGCATTTTTTGATCCCTTGGATCAACCATATATGTGGAAACGTCATGCTATCTATGAGTCTTGACCCCGCAGTATTCTAAAGGCCTTGGAGACCTCAAAGTATCCCACAAATATTCCCTTCTTTCCTGAAGGTTCCAAATTGTTTCTCTTCTCTTTCGGTATATGAATAAATATTGGGCAGCCAAATATTTTGAGATGGCTTACCTCTGGCTTCTTTCCGGTGAACATCTCTTCCGAGGTCTTGAGCCCAAGTGCACTATGGGACAATCGGTTCTGCACATATACAACTACCAATGCTGCTTTTGCCCATAAGCACATAGGAAGATCTTGATCATGGATCACAGTCTTCACAACTTCCATTATCGTTCTGTTATTTCGTTTAGCTACACAGTTTTGTTGGGGATTATAGGGAGGAGTGAGTTCCCTCTTGATCCCAACATCTTTGCAGAAGTTCACAAACTCTTTTGAGGTATATTCTCCTCCATTATTTGACCTGAGTATCTTAATCTTTCTTTTAGAAAGATTCTCTATCAAGGCTTTGAATTCCTTGAACTTGCTGAACACTTCATCTTTAGATTTCAAAAAACATGCCCAGGTCTTACAAGAATAATCATCAATAAATGATACATAATATACATACCCACTAATGGAGGACAATGACATTGGGCCACGTACATCTGAATGAATGAGCTCTAGGACTCCTTTTGCTTTGCTGTCTCTATTCGGAAAAGGGTTCTTGATGTTCTTCCCTTGTGCACATCCATTGCATACGCCTTCATGTTCAACCTTGAGTTCTGGTAAACCTGTGACTGCTTTGCATATGTATGGTAGCGCCTTGTAATTGATGTGAGCTAATCTTCTATGCCAAAGTTCACATGAGTTTTCAATGGCGTGGGTCATGGCAGCCTCTGAGTGACCCTTTAGTTTATACAAGCCATTTTCTTCACTTCCAATGATGAT
>ML824360.1:75415-106363 GCA_009831015.1 Picea engelmannii | reverse complement strand
TCCTTTTGGAAGTAGGGTTTCTTCCTTCCTCTTTTGGTGTGAGTAGTTAGGGCTTGATCATCATCTCTTGCCAGTAGCGCTTCACGGTTAGCTACTCTTGTTTCTTCTTGGATGCATTCTTCCCATAGACTATCAAACTTCAGCTTTTTCGTTCTAGCACATATCGTTTGGATGAATGCATGCCAAAGTCTTGTGAGACCATTTAGGGCCGTCATTATGAGTTCGTCTTCGTCTATGGTATCTCCAATCACTTCTAACTGTTCTTTGAATTATGAGATTCTAGAGAAATATTCCTGAATTGTTTCTCCTTTCTGCATCCTTGTATTCTTCAGTTGAGTTGTTAGATTCATCTTCTGGTTTATGTTCTTTCCTTCATACAGTCTGGTCAAGGCATCAAACATTTCTTTCGGAGTCTTGTTAGATGACACATAAGGAATCAGGTGGTCTTTGATTGAATCTGCAATGATTCTTTTGGCCCTGATTGTGTCCTTTTGATGCTTGAATTTTTCTGCAGCATCGTCGGGTTCCAGAATTTCTCCTTTGACGAATTTTTCTAGGTCATTCTCTTCAAGAACGAGTCCAATCCTATACTTCTAGGCACAAAATTTTTCCACACCTTCCAGCTTGTCAACAAGCTTAGTGCTTGCAAACATCTTTTACCTAGAGTTAGGAAAATGACTGAAAAATGAAAATGCTCAAAATCAAATTCTTAACTTACCAGGAGGTGCACTTGGCTGAGGCGAGTAGCCTGGTGTGTTTGGATCTGAGAAAATCCAACTTTTGCTCCTCCAAACTTGATTTGCGGATTTCTGGACTAGTGCTTCTAGTTTTCTGGTACCTATGGTACTCTGGTACTTCTGGTACTTCTGGTACACTGGTTTTCTGGTGCTTCTGGTACACTGGTTTTCTGGTACTTCTGGTACTTTGTGAAACTAGGGTTTCACTTTTCGAGAGATATAGCCACTGAAAAGGTGCGTTGAGAGTGCCAAAGTAATCCTTGGGGGAGGGCGCACTTTTCTAGATAGTTTTAGGGTTGAAATGCTTCACCATAAAAAATCCCTAATTTGCATGTATGACAACAGTGACATTTTTCACTCTTGTGAAAGATGCTTTCTTCAGCTTGGCTCTGATACCATGATAATGTTTAAGCCATTATTATAGTTCTTTGCATTTCAATAGATAACAACAACATAAGACAAGATCACTGAGAAATACACAATCACAAGAGACACACCATTTATCCTGGGAAACCCTCTAGGGGAAGAAAACCTAACAAAACTTCCTTATTATAGATAGTCAATACAATGCCAAGAGATAACTCAAGAAAATACAGAAAGTCCTCTCCTAAAGATGCACCCCTCTCTCTCTCTCTCTTCTCCAACTGCAGTTTTGAAACTTGTCTCTCAATGAGCAAGTGAAGTGTGTCTAAGTGAGGTGCTAGCCTCCTTATTTATACAAGACTGGCATGTGTGGGAGTGTCCCTTCACTGACAGGGCCGAATTCTTCTACTGGGTGGTTATAACCACCTTTATTATATTCCGGGGCCTCTTTGATATATTCTGGGGCCGCCTTCTCTTTCTTCCTATTACAATTATATTATGGCCAATCCGCAAAAGGGGATTTGGTCCTTTTACAATAGCCGACATGATCAATCCACAATGGGGATTGATATAATGAATAATATATCAAATAATAAGAATACACTTTGCAGTTACATTATTTCAACATCAACAAGATTGTATAGGAGCACAAAGAGAATGTGAGTCTTCCATATGTTCAACATAGCTCTATTGGCCACGACCCTTTTCAGGTGTGCTTGGGGTTCCAACTATTAGCCCACAATATTGATATAACTCTTCTTCTTGCATCTTACTGACATAGTCCTCTCACATTCAAACCAAGGTAGATCATGCAGCCAAATTTGTTGAATGGATCCAACACCTCCAATAGGTTCATGACATCCTTGCACAAGCAAAGTACAAGCAAGACATCTGCTTCAACAAGGCAAGTAGCTCACCAAAGTTCAAATTCAACAGAAGTTTATCTATCTCCCAAGGGAACTTGACACAATGGGGACCATTGCTTCATAAGGGGTGGGGAATAATCCAGGTGGATCTCGGTGGCCATCCACCTTTTCCACTTGTTGGCCCTCGACCAAGTTTTGAGGAAATCTTGGTCAGGTTTGACCACTTTTTGGACTTCAATGTAGTGATCGAGGAAGGAGCGCCTAGGCGGAGCTGAGATCATGGATCTCACTTGTTTGTGGGCTTTGTGGACCCATCATGGGGATCTTAGGGTTTTGTAATGGGTTATGGGATGTCGGCCCATGGGTTTACCCATGATTAGGCCTTTTTGTAAATGTAAAAGTATAAACAAGAACAAGATCGTAAGGATGAGTAGTAGTAGAAGGGGATGTAATTGTCTAAGTGCAAGAGACAAGTAGTTCTGAGTTTCTTTGTGCAACAAAACATGTATGTAAGGCTCCGTTCTTGATAGAGGAGTTGGCTCTATGCCTTGACCTGATTTTGGGAAGGTGGATCTAGTGCTTAGTGCACAGATCACCTATCCGGTGCGAAGCTTGGATCTATGGCTTAGTGCATGTGAGCAAACAAATGTAAGAGATTGAAGCCTAATAAAGAAGAATAAGCATTTGGTGGACGTAGCCCCACACTAGGGTGAACCACGTATATCCTGTGTTGATGGTTTGCTTTGTGCTATGATGTTTATGTTGTGAATCTTCTTAGTGCATTGATTGTTATATATGATAGATAGATCTATGAATGCTTAGTTCTTTATTTATGTTGAATGTGATATATCTAACTTATGATGCTAAGTGCGATGTGTATTTCGTCGTTGTTACTGCGCCGATCTATCCTTAGGGTTTGTTCTGCGATGTGAATGAAGTGGACAAGCTAATGCATGTTATCTTCTAAGTACTTTGCGAAGTGTTATAATCACAGATCTGTGTCCCAGCTTAGTTATAGACACATGAGTCCTGTAACCCCCCTGTCTCTACCTCGGGTGAGACTTTGCCTGCTTCGCAGGGGTTGTCGAAAGGGCCAATAGTTAGGGTTTTGTTGGTGCGATGTTGAAGTGATGAACCCTGGGTCTTCCCCTGTGCCAACAAATGGTTCTGTTGTCGGGACCTATAACTGTGATTGTTGGGAACTGAAGTAAAGAGAAGAGAAGATCTGTGTGTAGATCTGCTGCTGTAGTAGGCCATACTCTACTTGACTTGAGAAGCTTTGTGCTAAGAAAGAATGTCGATCTGAAGAAAAGAGGTAAGATCTTGAAAGAGGTAAAGATTTGTACTTTGATAAGAGTAAGATAAGTGGATTTTTTTTTTCGAAAGAATGAATTTAAGTACGTTTAATAGATTATGTTCTAGTCTGAAAGCTAGGGCGCAACAGGAAGAGAGTTGATCTAAGTAAGGCTAATAGAAATGAAGAAATATATGTTATTCCTATGCATATAAAGAATTTTTGGACTAACAAGTGGATGCAGGAACCTAGAAAGAATTTTTGTAGATTGTAGGTCCATCATTGTGATCCTAGTGTGCAATACAAGAGGAAGAGAGGATTAACCCCATGTTATAACCGCAGAAGATTGGGACATCTTGCTAGAAATGCCCTGGTATAGGTCCTATTTGTCTTTGTTGTAAAATTGTTGGTCATGAAGTTGAGGATTTCCCAAGGATGATTGCTAAAGTTGAACAAGTGAACATGAGTCAAGAGAATAAAAACATGTTAGAAGATCAGAAAGAGAAAGAATCAAAGGAAGTTCGGACTATATTAGTATAGTTAAAAGAAGCAATGAATGATCACAAAGATGTCAGTTTACCAGAGATCATGAAAGAAAAAGAACGCATAGGTACAAGAATGTGAGACTTCGACATAGATTGTGTCTTGGATGAGGAAACACCAGTGAATATTATGACAGAAGGTACTTGGGAAATTTTGGGAAAGCCTACCGTGGTACCTTCACTGGGAAGAATAGGCTTGTTTAAAGGAAATATGATAACCCTATGTGGAAGAGTTACTAATCTACCTGTTATTATCCACAGAACCTCGACTGAAGAGGAATTTGAAGTCATTAAGTTTGTTGAGAACAATGCCCCTTTCCCTCTTTTGTTAGGAAAGACTTGGATTGAGAAGGATCATATTAGAAGGAAAGTAGAGGAAGAAGCTACAGAAAAGAAAAAGAAATAACTAAGGGATTTCATAGCTAGAAAAATACAACGACTGATAGAAGAACGAGAAGTTAAGTCGAAGCAACAGAAGGCAAGAGAATTAGCTATCGAAATTGGAAGAGCGCAAGAAGGTTTAAGGGACCTATCCATGCAAGAAGAAAGTATATCCACCTAGGAAGTGGTAAGGGAAGGGATATTAACTTCAAACCCATTGGAAATACATCATCATTGCGAAGTCACTACGATAGGAGAAACTAAGAACAAGAATGGAAAGAGGAATCCAGAAACAGTTGGAGAGACTTAGGTCATAGGAAGGAAGCTCAGTAAGAAGAAAGCCAAGTTAGAAAAGATACAGGAGGTTACAACGAAGACTTCGCAGGAGGCAGGGTTGCAGGCTCTAAATCTCGCTAGAACAGCAGGACCGTGCAGAATGGGACTTTGCCTCGGCGAAGCTATATGAACATTGGAGGCGCCCCAACCGTTAGAACAACACTCCATAACGTCTAGGAAACACATTTAAGGGTGAATAGACTGCGTTTGGGATGTTGAGACCATGCCATAACATACAAATTCACATTGATGGAAGCATTCCTGCTCGTTAGAAGAATCCGTTACAACGCTCGCTTATTTAACCCGTTGGACGCTGTGCCAGGACCACTTTTCACCATCCGTGATTAACGTTGCTAACAAAGAACTGATTGTGTGTCGAGATGTGATTTCAAAACCTAGACATTGCCATCCGCTTGTTTACCTCGCATGTCCGTTCACCTACCCCGACTTATCCATTTAAAAGCGAGAATGTCAGGCGAATAGACTAAGTTAGAGAAGTCCATCGAAGAGGTCCTTAAGAAGTTTATGGATGACAGAGCTATGTCTGAAGGTGTTCAGGCATCGTTGACTAGGGGACTGCAGGCCGTACTAACCCCACGACTGAGAAGTGAAGTAAGAATTGCGACGATCTGACTAATGTGAAGCAGATCCCGTCAATATTACTTGATTATATCTCGCCTTTGGCTGGCACGGTTAACCACGACAACATCCCACAGGACTACGAGTATACTTCGATCACCACGTACATCCCGAAGGGGATACGCGTAGTTGGAAGCCAGTTGGGACAGATCCCATCCTTGAAGAACAGTGACTTTAATCTTGACGACAAAAAGAACTACTCCATGCTTGCACCTCATAGATACCTGATGAAGACAACTGGGAAGAAGCCTCACATAGTCTCCCAGCCTTGGATTAAGGAGCTTGCGCAGTCCACGATACTAAATGTCATGAAGATTCCTCATTTTGGTTGACATCAAAAGGTTAACGCTTGCGTTAAACTCCTCTTGTCGTGCTATCATGGTGGATACATGTGGCTCAACGGGCGGATTACTATGGATCCGACGTTAATCCACCTGATCACAGGATTGAGCATGCAGGGACCCGACCCTCAACAGTTCTATCGAGGGAAGGCCTCGGATTGCTCCTTGGCACAACGCATTAAAGAGGCATACGACGAAGTAACAAAAGGGAAAGCGAGGCTACAAGGTAGTCTCTATCTAGGATGGCGCAGTGCGCCTTGCTTTCCAACTCATAGCTGGCAAGCTCGTCAGAAAGAATCACCCCATGTAGGTCACCGGGTTCGTGGTGGACCTCGCAGGAAAATACATGGAGGGAATGCAAATGAATTGGGTGAGTTACCTCGTCAGCGAGCTTGAGAAAGACTGTCGCAAAGCACACGATCAGGGATACGAGTTCCAATTCAACTGGCTACTCGTGTTGATTGCATTTGTCGCTTGGCAAATGCCGGAGGGAGAAAATTTTCTAGAAGTTGAACCATAAGAGCCATTGGCAGCTAGATTTTCTACATTATGGTATATGAATGACATGTTGAAGCAATGGCAGTCGAACGTAGTGTTCCATGGCTACTATCAGCAACTGAAGGTTTCCATAGAGTCATTCCCACACATGACACCCCACACATTGCACCGATATAGATCGATAGCCAAGTTCTGCATAGATCCGCATTATATATATATAACTGCGCGTAGAGATGAGAGCAAGGAGGAGCTACAATCTTATTATAAGCTGTCAGACAAAGACATGGACCAGATCCAGAAGGAATGGCCGGAAGAATTTCAGGCACCTGTCGCTGATGCCAAAGTCTCCACCGCTAACATTATAGGTATCCCCTTGGTCACCCGGTTCAAGCATGTAGGATAGTCCAGTGCGAAGAAGAAGAAGAAAAAGGAGGAAGTCCAGGATGTACAAACTGATGAGGAAGAGAACGCTTCTGAAGGAAATGGATTTGGCTCCCTAGGAGGTGGAGGAGACGAAGTAGATGGACAAGGAGGAGGGGATGCAGGAGAAAATCAAGGAGAAGGCGAAGCTACCTCGACAAAAGATCCCCCTGTCGAAACAATAAATCCGCAAAAGAGAAAGTTTTATCCGCAGAAACCTTCGGCAAGAAAGAAGACCCGCGCCAGTAAGCCCCAGTTGGAGTCCACACTCACAGAAGATGATATCAGTCTAGTTCGCGGAGCGATGGAGGATGCGTCCGAGGATCTCTTTCAGAGATACAGAGCAAAGCAGGACAAACTATATGGTAGGATAGAAAAGGAATTGAGCGAAGTATAGGAAGATATTTGCTCGGTCTGCACAGTCCCTACTGTGCCTTCCTCATCAGAGACTGCAGAGTTGGGGGATGAGCCAACCCAACTTCAAAGACTTACAGATGCAACAGAGGCTAGACTTTAGGGAGTCCAATAAGAGAAGGAGAAGACTATAGGAGCCTTGAAGCAAGAAAAATAAGATATCTTGGAGCAATTACGAGTTGCATGGTACTATGTAACCACATATGAAAATGAGAAAGATGAGTTTTGGGCGATGCTCGAGGAAGATAAAGCGAAGATACAGAGGGAAAAGGACCAGTTGCTCATAGAGCAGACTGCAGTCAAAGAAGTGGTGAGCAAATCACTTCGCTCTGTGCTAGGCTTGGCACATGAGGAACATGAGGCAGTCGAGGTTCAAGTGATGAAGCTTGCTGAGGCCATCCATCAGCTTCAAGCAAGGGAAACAGAGTTAGAGATCCAAGCAGTACCAAGCACTCCACAGGAAGTGCACGACCAGAGGGAGGAAGCCGCTAAGAGCGCAGTTGGAAGGATCAGAGCCCTCGTCTCATAATGCAAACAACTGAGCGACAGAAGCGCGCAGACCTACGAACGCCTCACAGAAGATCCAAAGCTTAGGAAGTTGGAAGCGCAGCTATAGGAGGCACAACAATAGGCACTAACAGTTCAAGCGCAGATGAAGTCACTCACTACAGTCGAGAGAATGAAGAGATCACAAGAACAACGTGCAACCCAACAACATATTACTGCCATCTAGGGAAGAGTAATGGAAGTCACACAGAGGCTATAACCGGTGTAGGAGGAAGCCTGCGTGATGTTTGAAGAGATCGAAGGACAAGGTTCGCAACTGGACCAAGTGGTTGTGACAGTGGAACAACGTCGCCTGTTACAGAGCAAATGATCCAGCAGTTCGTTGAGCAGGAAGCTTAGGCGAAGCAACAAGTCGAGGCATCTCGAACTAAGATCGAGGCCTCTGAAGCAGCACTACCTTGATCTGAGTGACTCGGGATGAGTCACAGGTGAGTGTTGGGGGCCTGTTGGTCCTTGACCAAGTTTTGAGGAAATCTTGGTCAGGTTTGACCACTTTTTGGACTTCGACGCAGTGATCGAGGAAGGAGCGCCCAAGCGGAGCTGAGATCGCGGATCTCACTTGTTTGTGGGTTTTGTGGACCCAACATGGGGATCTTAGGGTTTTGTAACAGGTTATGGGATGTCAGCCCATGGGTTTAGCCATGATTAGGCCTTTTTGTAAATGTAAAAGTATAAATAAGAATAAGATTGTAAGGATGAGTAGTAGTAGAAGGGGATGTAATTGGCTAAGTGCAAGAGGAAAGTAGTTCTGAGTTGCTTTGTGCAACAAAACATGTATGTAAGGCTCCATGCTTGATAGAGGAGTTGGCTCTGTGCCTTGACTTGATTTTGGGAAGGTGGATCTGGTGCTTAGTGCGAAGATCACCTATCTAGTGCGAAGCTTGGCTCTGTGGCTTAGTGCACAGGAGAAGACAAATGTAAGAGATTGAAGCCTAATAAAGAAGATGAATCAGTTGGTGGGCGTAGCCCCACACTGGGGTGAACCACGTATATCCTGTGTTGATGGTTTGCATTGTGCTACGATGTTTATGTTGTGAATTTGCTTAGTGCATTGATTGTTATATATGATAGATAGATCGATGAATGCTTAGTGCTTTATTTATGTTGAATGTGCTAGATCTAACTTATGATGCTAAGTGTGATGTGTATTTCGTCGTTGTTACTGCGCCGATCTATCCTTAGGGTTTGTTCTGCGATGTGAATGAAGTGGATAAGCTAATGCATGCTATCTTCTAATTACTTTGCGAAGTGTTATAATCACAGATCTCTGTCCCAGCTTGGTTACAGACAGTTGAGTCCTGTAACCCCCCTTGCCTCGACCTCGGGTGAGACTTTGCATGCTTCGCAGGTGTTTCCGAAAGGGCTGATAGTTAGGGTTTTGTTGGTGTGTTGTTGAATCATTGAACCCTGGGTCTGCCCCTATGCCAACACCACTAAATCAACATTTCGAGCCTATGGTTTTGATAAACCATGATATTCACCCTTTTGACGGGGAATGGAATGTAATGCCATCTTCATTTGTTGATTACAGACATCATGTAATGATTTCCTAGTGGTTTTATGTACAACCCTACAACATAACATTAATGCACAAGATCCCATTAGAACTCCACAGTTAAGCACGTTCATGCTATAGTAGTACTGGGATGGGTGACCGCCTGGGAAGTCCTAGTGTTTTACATGCCTATGGTATTTTATAAACTTAGTCCAATTTATCCCACATGCATCATGGGAATTGTTCTTCTCTCACTCTCTCATATATAATTGAGGTGAAGGAGGCCCTTTAAGTATGCAATGGACTATGATGTAAATCTTGTTGCGAATGAAGCATAGCCAACATCTCCTTCTTTTTCAGAGATAAGCTACCCATTTTGCCAGTTTGTGTTCTACAATGTTTTTCTCTCTTATTCATTAATGGAAGTTGGGTTTCATTGTATTTATGCGTTCTTTGCTATATTTTTGTTTTTGTCTCGTTTCATCCTCAACATAATCTGGATCATCCATTCTCTCATGAGAAGAGGGGCTAAAGGCCCATAGGTTATTTGTAGTTGCTATAAAATAATAAGAAAATGATGCTAGAAAAGAAAGTGAACATAACAAAGTAGGACCACCAAAAGATGGTCTAACTTGAGCTCTACTCTTTTAGTGCTCGCCTCGGTTTCAAAAAGTAATGTTATAGATTGAAACCATGTATAAAAGGGGATCTACAAATTTGCAAATATAAATGAAAGCGTGGACTAGAAAAAATCAAAAAGGGGTTTGGAAAAAGGTGGCACACAAATATGGGGTAACTCAAGAGAAAGTGCACCCTCCACAAAGGCACTCATAGAGATGGATTAACACCATAAGCCATGGAGTAAACCCTGAAATCATATCACTTTCACACTTACTCTTAGTGGGTTTTTACTTTCCCTTGTCACTCTTGGGACCTATCCCTTTACCCAGGTTATTTTATTTCATGTTTAGGTGGCACACCTACTAGGGTTGGATGAAGGCCCTCCCATACTTAAACTTGGTAACTCACATGGGGTCTTGGCTAGTGTTATGATTGAAGGGGATACTAAGTTAAATTGTCTTTCATGGCTTATATCTTAAGTTGCATCTTACTTTGCATGTTTTAAGGACTGATGTTTCTTATGAACTTTGGTTAACCTTGTTTTATACTTTGGCTTGTTTTGAATGTCCCTAACATGGTTCTTGAGGGATGTCCTAGAATTGTACCCATGATGTTGTGCCTTTATTGCACGACTTAGGTACATGTGATGGAGAGCAGTGGGTTATCTAGTGAATCACCACCCTCAGACAATGGCTCTCACATTCTTATAACCTTGGACGATGGACATACATGCTTGGTTTGAGCAGTTCTGGTAATTATGCCACACATATGGGCTAAAAGACCACAGGCTGGGTAGAGCACCCCAGGGATTTTGTGCACAGAGGATAGAGGATGTTCTAGTAGTATGCCTTTGCACATCACTCAGAGACATCATTGCAGCTCTCTCAGCCCTGGATGTGGCCTTTGGAGGCCCCTGACATTACCCTCTAGCATTTTACGTCATATTATTGGCTAGGGTTTGGTTCCAGAGATGATCGACATAATTTGGCGTGGGGACACACCTCACTTCAGTCTCTTTCACCATCAGAGGATGCCACTTAGCCTTTGGAGGCCCAATGTTTTCCTTTGGAGGCATGATGCCACCTTCTCCTAGCTTGACATCACCTTTTAGAGCATGATGCCACCTTTTTAGGGTTTCTATGATGTATTTTTCTATTTTGGCATTATTTTAGAGGACAATTGAGGGGTTGGCCCCACTTGTATTATGTTGTTGACAAATTATGTGGAAAAATGTATTAGGATAGCCTCATATACGAAGGCTACCCTCACTTTTCATTTTATCATCATCACTTTTCACCATTTGAGAGAGTACTTCTGAAATTTTCGCCCTTTTAGGGTCATTGACTATCTCTCTCATGTGTTATGCTTGGAAGGTCACTTGTGGATCGTTTTTGCTGATTTTGGATGGGAATTTCTGCAATTAGGGTTTTATCTCTTAGTTTCTTGGATGAAGTAAGTGAATTTTATGAAATTTTTTCTTATGCTATTAACATTTCATGGTAAATTTTCTATGTTATATTGGATGTCTTGCTTGGTGAAACCCTAAGAGAGGAACATAAGTGCTTCTTCCTCTCACAAGGTGATTTTGGTCCAAAATTTGTGAAAGTGTCATTTCTAGGGTTAGAACCCTGAATCCCTAAAGTGCTATCACTTTAATATTTTATCCCTAGACTTTTGATCTTTGACCTAATTGAAGCTACAAGAAGGGGGGAACAATTTCTAGGTCCCAAATGTGCTTGAACCCTAGAGATCCTTCTCCTCAAGATTCAAATCCTAAGGCCCCAATGTGCTTGCTGTTACAGGAGCATTCCCCTGCGGATAAATGGATTTCCTCTTGGATACTAGACCCCTATGACCAAGACAAAAAAGTGCTATTGTGGACATTAACTTTCCTTTTCATGAAGCTAAACTATTCAAAGAAGAAGAAGGAAGAAGGGTAAATACCTTTTTACCGACGTTTGTCCTTGCTCGATCCAGGATGATCTTGATCTCCAATTTCTTCAGAAGGTCCTGCAATATAATGAGCAACAACAACGATACTTCCTACTCTACCATGATTAGCTTCATAATGGATCTATGAAAGAAACAAGTTCATGAAACATACACAAACTTTAAAGGAAACAAGCCAAGCATAGATTTATATTAATGAAAACAAAGTGAGATGCTTACAACCATGGATGTAGCTGCAGCAGCTTCACTAAGCTCTCTTTGCCCAGACCCTTGCTCAAATAATCCACACACAGAATGTTGATGCTTCAATGATATCTCCCTTATGAGATCATAAGTTTGATGCTTCACAATGTCTCTATATCCTTTTCACCATGAGAAGACCTCCTTATATAAGCTTGGAGAAGCCCAACCACCTTAGAGATTCTTGGGATAGGTTGAGGATCTTTCTCCATAAGTTGTGGATCCTCCCTAAGATGTAGCCTTGACCTCAGATTCAAATCCAACTGATTTCCAAGATAAGGGGGATTTTTCCCTGATTCTCCTCAACAACCCAAAATTTGCTCAAACATGCCAGAGCTCCCCCAAAAGGGTGCACAGAGCGTTGTAACGCTCCCCCAAAGAAGGCTAGGGAGCACTGGCACTCCCTGATAGTGGGTAGGGGAGCACTGCCTAAAATTCCTTTAGAAAAGCCTAGCGCTCCCCTAAAAGGATGTACAGGGTGTTGCAACACTCCCCCAAAGGAGGCTAGGGAGCGCTGGCACTCCCTGACAGTGGGTAGGGGAGCGTTGCCTTCCAAAAATCATTTTTAAGTGGTTTTCTCAATGGCAATAGATTTGTACTCCTCATCAGATGATTTCTCCTTCTTAAACCAATCTTTGAAGGTGTCTTAAGTGTCCTTATGATGTCGTTAGAGACACAACATAAGCAAGATGGCAGTATGATGTTTGTGACACTTGCGACACTTGTGACCAAAATGCGACACTTGCGACACTAGTAATGACGACAATGGGTCATCATTGAAGTGAGTAATTTTGATGTGTAACACTTGCACCCTAGAAATCCTTCTCCTCAAGATTCAAAGCCTAATGCCCAAATGTGCTTGCACCTTAGGGTTTGAATCCTACCTCGTGGTGGCAATTAGATCAATCTTAAAGCTTAGATGCATTTTCTATTATAAGACACCATAACCCAATAAAGGCATTGATCTAAGAAGTAGCTCTCTTTGTGAATTGATTAACAAACTCACTCTCTCAAGTTCTCTACTAACTTTGCTAACACTAACATTGGCAAACTTACTATATTTATTGTTGATGTTGTAAAAGTTTGCTACAACAATCTGAAAACACCTTAATTTGTTGCATACACTCATATAGAGGTGGCCTAACTCATTCGGAAATTGCATCTAACAATTGGATAATGTTTTAGTAGACATATGCTAAGTTTTCATGGTCAATTGTTGCATTTTTTAGCATTAATTGTTATTGTTGTTACAAATCATTTACCGGTGTCATATAGTTGTTTACTGTTGCAAATTTGTTTAATCCATTGCAACTAATCTTGTCTAGTGTCATAAGAGGTTATTCTTGCATAATTTAGCTTGGAAATTGTTACATATATGTTGCAAAGTGTTTATATTCCAAGCAGGGACTCAAACGACTTTATACCTCTTATCTTTCCTTGACCTAGACCAATATTCCGGTGATCAAGAAAGGGGGCAGTAGGATTGGATACTATACTTGCTATTTGATCCCTTGAGGTCACTAGGGAAGCCTCCCTTATGGTGGACCTCTTCCATCACTAAAAAAAGGGAGGTTCTTACTAAGGTGACAATGATAGGTTCTTCCATTGTTACGAAAGATTTGGGAGTCTTGTGTTGGGCTTTGCATAAGTACAAATTCTGCGATAATAGGTATGTGAAGGATTGCAAGGAAGGAAAAATGGTGAGTGGAACAATTAAATTATTGATAGAAAACCATTACCACCAACCCACATTTGTGTCAAGAGTATGTCAGTGGAAACAAAGCCTATAAATAAGAAGACCTTGTAGGAAATCAGGTTGGTTGGTGAAGATTCGGTTTTCAAGAGACAATTGGCTAGTTACTATGGTAAGTTGAAGGAAGAAGGATGAGAGGAGAGGCCAGACAAAGGTAGATGTCAAAGACAAAGAAATAATAAGTTTGGTTCTAGGTTGTAGGGCAAAGTCCGTGAGAGTTTCAAATGTTGAGATTGAGAGTGGTGGTCATGCGTGAAGGGAGTATATATAAATAAATATATTACTCAATGAGAATGAGTAGACCGATTCTTTAACCTCTTTGTCCATCATTATTTTTGTATTGTTTTTCATTAATGCATGCAACCATAGTGATTAGACCTTGTTTTCTAAAGCTTCCATTCCATAATTATCAAGGTTTATAGAGTGCATTAGGGTCAACCCTAGGAAAGCACCAAGAAAAGGGCCATTATGTTTACCCTTGCCTCAAAATTAACTCAAGAGATGCAATTAAAGCCCAGGTAAATTTGTTGGGCACGATGGAACATTACTTTGATTATGAGAAAATTGAAGTCCCTCAAAGAACAAGTTTTCATGCACCAGACTAAAAGGTTTAAAGGACATGTTGCATTATGGTGGGAGTTTGTGCAACAAGAGTGAGTCTGCAAGGAAAATAAAAAATTAAAATTAAAAACTTGGAGTAAGATGGTCAAAAATATGTGCAGTGAATTATTGTTTGTGAATCATAAGAGGAATTTGTTTCAATAGATGCAAAATCTTAGGAACAATAGCAAAGTGTATAAAAATACACATAAAAGTTCAACATGTTGTTAATACACATTGGATATCAATGGGAAGAAGATCATTGAGTTTCAAGATATCTAAATGCTTTGAAATTCACTATTCAAGATGAGATAGGTTTGCGCAAAATGCATTCAATAGATAAAGCATATTAGTTGGCATCGAATGTTGACGAGTAACTGGTACACAATGTAAGTAAATAGAGTTTTGACATGAATAGAGGAATTCACAATGCAAGAGGTTGTGGCACAATAGCTAGAGGCACAATAACTAGAGGAGATGATGCACACAGAGAAAAGATAGAGAATTCTAAAGAAGGTGAGACTTTTGGGATCACATGATGAAAAAGTTTTTGAAGAGTTTAGAAGGCATGGACAAGGAAATGCACATAGTACTATTCACCAAAGGAAGAAAAGAATGTGATGTTGTGCAAAGATATCATTCTGTAGGAACAATAGACACCAAAAGATGAAATATCGTTGAAAAGGAGTATCTTTTGAAGCAAAATGCAAGTTCAAAGATAAGTGTTAAAGTTATAATTAAATATGATAGTTTCGAGAATATGATCATTGTAGAAAGGCATTGTCTAGCTATTCTACAAAATGGTTTTTTTTGTCGGAATTCGACGATATAAATTTACATGAATCACTATTTTGTGTTGTTCAAAATCCATTTCTGAATGCAGAAATGGATTCAACATGCTGAAAAACCCTCGGAGCACTCAGATTTTACAGAAATAATCACTCAAATCTACAATCTAACAATTTCTCATCGGATTTCGGGCAAATGTCCCCGAAAAAAATTGTCATTTCATAGAACGTTTAACCTACGACTTGTAAAAATGGTAGATAAATTTCAACTAGTACAATAAAAACACACTAACCATATAGATTATTTTGTTTCTCAAAATACTCAAATGAAATCTACAATTCTATACTTGCATCATTATAATAGTGTACCTATTTTTTAAATGATCATCTTCATATTGGAAAATGAAAAAAATGATACATTTGAAGCTAGAAAACTATTCTTATAACATACTTGATTACCCAATGATATTATAAAAATACATTTTTACATGTTCTCCGCATCCATCATTAATTTGATTGGTATTGTGATAATTAAATCAAAATCATCTATCTAAATTACAACAAAACATTAATATAATTTATATTGTAATAATTAAATCCAAATCATCCATCTAAATTACACCAAAACACAAAATGTCTCTATACAACAAAAACACGAAATGTTTCTATAAGTCATCTTTGGGAATTGTTACATAATTTTTCCCCTTACACCATACAAACTAATTACCCTCTATGTATGTTAACAATCTTATAAACTAATCACTCTCCATGCATGTATGTTAAGAATATTTGACAACAAAGTTATTTTTTTTTACTTTGGATTTAATGTTAGTGTGAACTTATTTAACATGGAGTTGAGTTTAATGTTATTGTGAACTTATTTAACATGGAATTAAGAAGGATTAAAAATTTACACTTAATGTGTTTAGGGGATTAAAAATTCCGTGTACACTTAGTGTGTTTAGGTTTTAGATGATATGGATGGATGAAAGCATATGCAAATAAACTTCTTTGGTCTTTTTAAAGTTTTGACCTATAAATATATATTTTCATCCCATTAAAAATTTATACATTTCACAAAAAAATACAGTTATGTGCCTCATTCAAAGTCTCATTTCTTAAGGGTGAATATTTTGATGAATGGATCAGTTACCGTTAAGTGCCCAATTCAAAATCATAAAATCATGACAAAAGTTTTAAAAAAACTTATAAATGTGAATAGAGATATTAATTAAAACAAATCACAACATCATTTAAATATTATATTAATTTTATAATTATATACTTTTATAATCAAATAACTTTATTTAAGTCTATCCATTTTTATTTTATAATTATTATGATATTTTATTGATTTTATTTATTTTAAGATTAAAGAAATTTATAACTAGACAAAGTGAGATAGAAATCAAATCTATTAACTACCACTATATCCTTAAAATATATGCAATAGTATGTAAATCATATATATCAAAATCTTCTTGGTGAATCTAGAGTTAAGATGTCTCGAGAGGGGGTGTCTGTTTTTTAAGCCAAGTCACTTTGAGTCAACATAATCGTTATTGGCCAATATGTCACTGGCAAGGTTTGAAACTAGGTGGGGCACTTATCAAACTCACACCCTATCGACCTGGGTGGGGTAGTTATCAAACTCACACCCCATCACTTGAGCTATGATTTTGTGACGAAATTTGAAGGACATGGGGTAGGATTTAATCTACTTATGTGTGTATGGCTCACAAAATCATTTAATATAATCTCTATGAGTGCAATCACACATTTAACCACTACCTCAAATTGACCACACGATTTCAATAAAAGCCCTCATATAAATTGAACCTTTCTCATTGGTGAGAGCTTGTCCTCACTAGTGGACCCAACCCCTTTGGGTATAATAAACTTTACTAGTTTTCCATTTGAAGACCTATCTATTAATGGTGAAAGTTAACTCTTATAAGTGGAAACGGTTTATATGGAAAATGAGTAATGATATTGAGAATGATTTAATCATGTGCATAATTTGGATATTTTTCTAAAAGCTAGTAATTTTGAAATATTGAACATAATTTAGATATTTTTCTAAAAGCTAATAATTTTGAAATATTGATAGATGAATGTTGATTTATTCAAAAAATAAATTATGCATATAAAGAATGCAAAAATTTGAAATTATTTACTATGTTATTATTCATTTTTATTATTTTTCAATAATTTATTAAACATGAGACCGATTTTTTCAAAAAAAAAAAAACCAAACAAATATTTAGCAAAAATTCTAAAAAAATTTAAAATTATTCATTTTTATTATAAAATTATTATTAACAAATATTTAACAAAAATTCTAAAAAAAATAAAATTATTCATTTTTATTATAAAATTATTATTAAATATGAAAAGGATTTAAAAAAAAACAAATATTTAACAAAAATAAAAAAATTAAAATTATTCATCATGTTATTATTCATTTTTAAAATTATTATTATTATTATTACTTTTTAATAATATTTCAAATATAAATTAATTAATTATTTTTTTTAATATTTCTTTAAAAAAAATATCAAAATAAATAATCCATGCTCTATTAAATCTTCTACATATTACATTCTTCCAATATCAGAATTTGGCCTTTTATAAACAACCAGAGCATTTTCAGCATTACAAATATCAGGACGAGCAGTCATAACTTCAACACGACCTTTCCAATAAAGCAAGTAAACCAAAATGTCAAAAGAATGATATATGAGAGTCAGCCAAGAGGACATCACCACAACAAGGTACCTTCTTGCAGGGAAAGTGTTGCCTTTGAAAGTGAATCAAGAGATTGAAATTATTTACAATGTTATTATTTATTTTATTATTTTTATTTTTCCTTCTGGATAAAACTAGTATTTATTATTTCAAAATAAAAATAAATACATTCCGAAAGTGCACGAGTATTGCTTGAGGAATCATTGATTCTCAACCATGCTCACTGAGTTCCTTGACTGCATTAAAAGTCACTCAAATGAATTATATCTTGTACTCCTGCCTTTCTGCTTATTGTTTCTCATAGATCTTAGAGTTAATTGAAACATATAAATCAATATAATTAAGTTCTTATCTAAACAACCATAATATTGTTCTTTTATATTAATTTAATGAATATTTAAATGAAGAAATGAGTCACATTGTACTCAAATAATGAATTAGTTCATCATACACATTATTTGATATGATTTTTTTTCATTTAAATGGTTAACCTCAAAATATATGAAAGATTTATGGATATAAATTGTGTAAGTGAAGCTAACATGTTAGAAAAGAGTGTCACGAAATAGCTTTAAAGGAATAAAATTGAAAATACATTATTCATTAATGACAAATTGTTAAATTAAATAGTTGTTGTTTGATAAAATGATGAGGATGATGATGATTAATGTCCACTCACACCTCCCTGGATGGGGTGCCATGTGCATAAGCCATGCACTTAAAGCAAGCCCCTCTTGGTTTCACGTCGTGAGAGGGCATTTAATGCATGACGTTGGTGATGGGAGTTTTGGCCTCATGTGAGTTCAGATTCACTGTTTCAAGATGCCGCCAGGATTAATGGGGATGCATCCCATAGAGGACGATGTTGTCTTGACTGTTAATGCACACTTAATGAGATGGCACAAAGTTATTTCCATTCACTCTCCCAAAATTCTTGTCATGTTTCTTTTTCACACTTGGCTAGTGCGTCTGACATCCTCTTTGGAGGATTACAGGTACGCTCAACATTGGTGGCCCCTTTTCCCTTTTCACTTCAAAGCACTCGACATTGAAACTATGCCTCGAGAGCGAGGAAGACCTCGCAGAGGTATAGATTATTTTTGCTACCTTGTAGGTTGAAGAAGCAATGTTGGTATCCTCGACAGGGAGTCTCACTACTCTCCACCTCCGAGCATACACTTCGATAAGACTCCGAACCTTGCTACTAGTATGGAGGAGGAAAATTGGGGTTGCCCCATCCTTGAGGAGGACGCGTAGGCTCCTCTTCCTGGAAATGCCGAGGGCTCGTCTATAGCTCGTCCCTCACCAAGCAGGCGACCAGTTCATCCAGTCGTGCCAAAAGAGGAACCTGGCCCAAAATATCTATCCAACCCACTAGAAGGACATTAGGGCTACACCATCATTGAGGAGATTCCTATGCTTATCAATATTCAAGATGTCACTCCTCCATCAGTGGAGGCCCCCGTTTCTACACCACAACCTATTCTCTCTGAGGATCACCTCAATCTAATAATGGACATCCATAGGAACATGGCTGACCAAATGTTTCGCTAGGAATGCTTAAATTGTTGGTTGGACCTTCTATTTGAAGCACTCTCAGATGGACCAACCGCTGTTATAGAAAGATTTGCCTCACCCTATGCAAACTTGCACATAAGGCCTTTTTCCATTTCCCTATGCAGACTTGAAATCCCTTTTTTCAAATCCCAGAGCTAAAAACATTATTTTTCCACATATACGCGCCCTTCCTATTGTACAACATGCGTATATGCAGGTTGCACCACTATAGCTAGCGTACATTGGGATTTGTGCCCAAAATTAAAAAATGGTGTCGGGTTTCCATGTCACATCATGAGATCTATGATCCTTGAGTTTTCATATATTGGAAACATTCCGACTCGACCCTTCAATTCCACTTGAAGGCTACAAATGGGCAAAATCCGAGCAATGGAAAAGAGGAGAAGAATTCAACTTTGAGAGCAAAGTTACTCTGAAGAAATTATTCACTTCATATTGAGTTTGCATCCCTTTGTCCTTTTAAGTCTGAACACATTGTTCATCCCCCAAGCTCTTCCCTACATGATTGAGAACCTCATTGTATCTCTTATATGAGCTTGCCTTTGGTGGAGGATTGAAGTGATGGAGGGCCAACTGAAAGGGACTTAGTTTCTCGGTTCCGAACTGTGCCGACACAGAAGTGTGTAATTCATTCACTTTTGTTGATTACATTTTAATAGAAATACTCTTTTCTCGTCCAATTAATATCTTGCAAATATTTGAATTGTTATTCCATGGGTGTATTTGTTATGAATGTTGATGGGTTATGCTATTGAATGTGCTAACATTATATATTATCACCATATGCTTGCATTTCTTGGTTTTTGAGGACAAGTTGTAGGTGTATTGCTTTGAGTCAAGTGCTCAACGGTAGACTTCATCGAACATTTGGACGAGGTAGGCCTTTTATCTTGTCTTTCTAGCATATTTGTTTATATAACATACTTGAGATTAGAGTTGATTTTTGCAGTCATTTCCGTCTATTGTGGTTTACCCCTAGCCATAGAGAGATTTTCCTCGTAACATAATTGACGACCATACTGGGGATACAATCTTCTTTTTCGGGGTTTGGATTGTTTTTCTCCTTAGATTGATCTCGTTTATATGAGTTTCTTGTCGTATGACTATTTGATAGCCTTTATTCATTTTGAGTCTGAGTTTCTTAGCCTTCTCCTTATAGCTGTGTTTTGACACATATATGTGGGTTTTTGCCAGACAATCACATATATACACGTGTTGTCCTTCTGCAAGAGGCGTATATACACACTTTTCCCTTGAACAATCATGTACATCACCCTTTGTTGCTTGGTTTCTGGGTTTGATGATTGCTGGGTAGGTTTTGAGGGTTGCCGAGTCTTCTTGGGTCTTTGTTATGATTGTTAAGTGTCAGTGGAATGACAGTAAACCTTTCTTTGGATGAATTTTTGGGCGGTGCCTTTCTCATCATCCTTTTCATTTGATTGTCCTTGCATCTTGTTCTGGGTTTTTGTCCTTGATATCCTACTTGGTTTGTCTTTGTTTACATACAGTAGAGTTTTTATATCAAGTTGTTGTTCAGTCCTTGCATTTTCATTCTTTTATATTGAAAATAGAAAAATATTAGGCATTTTACATTGTTGGCATTTGATCTTTAGAGTCCTTATCATTGATCTTAATACATGTAAAGAAAGATTGCATTTTATTTAGAATTGCAGAACTAAATTGAGAATTTCATTTTGAAAAGCATATCATTTATTTGGAATTGAAGTTAGGACTTTGCATTGTATTCATATTCATTTATTTTACTTGTTGAGTCATAACATCACTAGTTTCGTGACCACACCTTTTTGAGTAAGCAAGGCCACTAAAAGTAACACTATACTTTAAAATTGATTAGTAACGATTTTATTTTTCTAGGGTGCACAAACTAGCTTAGGATTTAGAGCCTTGGAATAAGATTTTGTGAGTAAACTTCTCCAAGGCTATTAAATCAAAATATGTGTCTGACTAAGGGAGTGGAGAAGTCCATTGTATAATCGGTAATATCAGAAGGCTCCGCTTACACTGGAGTTAAGCATGAGATCGTGTGAGGTTGGTTGAAGGGATATCCCCCCGATACTTTCTTAGTGTCAGATATATTTCTGGGGATCTATTCATATATGGGGATCTTGCTAGTACCTTTACCTCTGTGAGAGGCGATGCTTTCAAGGTTTCAGGCTTTGTTACCCTGCCCCTACGGTGGACCTGACTTACAACTGTTCGCCCGTGCATCAGTTATATCGTGGTTGCTTAGTTACTTGACTTAAGTGCCACATAGGTTACTTGAAGGGATTATTCTGCAGGTACCCTGGGTCAGATAAGGGTTGGACAACACACAACCTTTATGGAGGATTACCTCTCTGGGGGGATCTCACCAACTGGTTGTTAAGCCCACGAGGGCCCTTATAACTGATTTTGATACCTCCGATCTTTAGTAGAGGAGTCTTAGGCCCCTCTTGGGCAAGGCATACCTACTTTAGAGAGGGAGGTCCCTTTCAACCACTTTATCCTGTTTGTGTGCCTATTGGCCGTTTGATTATTTTTGGTGTGCTCTTTGATTACTAGTTGAACTTAGGATTTGTTTTTTGTATCACAAGTCTTGAGTCATCGTGGATCCAAACCATCTTCCCCGTAGGTCTCACCGCTTGTTACAGTTACCACCACATTTTGAGTCTTTTCCTTCTAAAAGGCGTAAAGTTACCAAACATGGTACACTCACATCCACTTATCAGACTTGTGATCTTACAAGGATGAGCACTGAGTCAATTCAATAATATATTGGGAGCCCTTCAACTCCCATACCTACTATAGTTAACGATACCCCTTCAACACCTTCAACCACAATGGTTGTAGTGCCGGAGGTGCTTATCATCACCTCTACCTATCCTATAATGAATAGTCAACCTATAGCCACGAACCCTTTTGGGTCTCTTTGTCACTCACTAGGCTATAATGTTCAGTCCATCCCTATGGCCTTTAGTCCTTTTTCCTATGGTATGCCAAACTTCACATCGCAGTTTTCAATCTCCATTCCAACGACTAGTACAAATACTAGCATTGGAATTGGGGGCACAACTCCTCCACATACTCCATTCTCGTTTGGTGGTAATCACATCCCTCAAATGAATCCTACCGTTGAAGGCTTTCCTCTTGTTAACCTTGGGTCTAATCCTGTTAATTCTGGATGGAGTAACCAACCTGGCGGACAAGCTACTGCTTATGGTTCGTCCTTTACACCCACCTCCTCTGTACCGATTCCTACCAAAACGTTCGGCATGGTGAATCCACCTTTATCCCCTGAATTCACACCTAAAGGAGGTCAATTTCATACATTGGGCAACCCCCAACCTGGAGCCACTCCAACTAGGGGTAGTTTTACAACTCTCATCAAAACATTCCTACTGGAATGGTGCCCAACCAACCCCTTATGAATCAGTTCAGAGGAGGGTCTTACAATCCCGGACAGGGCCATGGTGTTTACCATAACCCTGGATGGGTTGCGATTCCCCAACAACAATCTTTCCAAGGAGCCTGGGTCTAGATGCTACAACCCCATCTCTCTTTTCTGGCCACGCTTAATCTGCCAGACTTTTCTAAGTTAATGAATGATCCTATGTGTCATGATTCGACATGCCCCCCCATTCCCACCAAGCTTCCTTCAGACATTCCAAAATTTGAAGGAAAGAATGGTAAATATCCTGGTGATCACGTTACTACTTTTCACCTTTGGTGCTCTTTGAATTCCCTTAACGATAATTCTATTCAGTTAAGATTGTTTCAACGCACCCTTATGGGGGTCTCCACGAAATGGTATATTGAGCTACCTAGGGGGTCATACAAAACCTTTAGTCAGATGGTCTTAGTCTTCCTCAACCACTTCCAATTGTCGGTTCTTTACGATGTTGGCTTAGAACTTGTGTCGACCTTATGCCAGGACAAAGCCACTCATATCTCGGATCACATCCAGGAGTGGTGTAGACGAAAGAGGTTTATCAATACCTGCATACCCACAAAATTCTTGCTAGAGTGGTTCCTTAAGTCTCTACAACCTTATATTTCGAAGGATGTTTCTACATACGGGGTTACATCTGAGGAAGATGCGATTTTTAAATCCCATCAATTAGATCTTATATATGCTTAGTCTGGGATGTTATACACAATTCTTCCAGACGCACCGAGGTCAAACTATGACCCTAGAAAAAATCTCGGTCCTCATGCCGATGGCATTGTAGGCTCCACCAATGTGAAATCTGCAGACTTGGTGACAAGCCATTTGAAAGAGTTGTCTCTAAACCAGTATGTAGGAGGGCCAACTTCGTCTGTGTCCTCCAATCAAACTCAATCGATAGATGTACACTCTGTGCAATCGTCGACCAACCCGAATGGTAACCAACAACCATGAGGGAATAAAAAGTAAGGACATAATAATAATCGTAAGGGTGGGAAAAATAATAATAAACCCAAGGAAAATGGTAATAATGAGAAGACGAATAATAATGTTGGTGAGGGAAAGAAATAAAGGCGGAAAGTGAAGTTTCCCTGTAATCTTTGTACAAATGATCACCTTACCCATTTATGCCCCAAAATTTTGGAAGCTGCAAGGCTTTTATCTCTACCGCATGTCGTGCTGACTAATCCTTTTCCACATAACCAACACATGGCCTCGAGCTCCTCGAATGCCGAAAATGTGGTGAGTGGGACTCAAAACCCACTGATGCAAGACACTGACCATTTATGCATCAATATGGTTAAATATGAGGTTAATGTAGCCACTCAGTCTCGTGATTACAGTTCTCCACAGACTGTACCTGGTCTAGATTCTCCCCCTCCTCCATAGATGCCCTTACAGATCAAAAAACCAAAGCCCCCGCCTTGTATTCTGAAAGGAGTACTCAAGCTCTCTACCCACAATCCTAATTCTAGAGCCACCCAAAATTACTCTATTATTGAGGACCTGGTTCAAACCCCTTATGCGATGTCAGCTCTAGAGGTACTCCAGATGTGCCCTTCACAGAGGAATGCCTTGTTATATCCGTTAGAAGATCTAGATCCTTGTGGCTCAAAAGTTATCAAGTTTGACGTCACAGATGTGAAGCCTCACTTTCCTTACCATGCGGAATTCCAAATACATGTGGGTTACTCGAAGTATACCATCAAGCATACTATTGTTGATGAAGGCACTGCAACATGTGTGATGTCCTTGGTTTGTTGGAAAGCCCTCAAATCTCCCACCCTTTCTCAGTTTCTGACCATGTTGATTTCTTTTGACGGTTGTTCCTTCCGCCCTCACAGTATTCTTCTTGCCTTTTCGGTCCAGTTAGGTGGGAAAATGGTAGAGGTGGATGTTGAGATGGTTGATGTGCCCGTCAACTATAACTTGTTACTAGGACACAATTGGACTTACGCTATGACTGCAATTGTATATTTCTTCTTCCGTACTCTTTGTTTTCCTCATGATGGGAAGATCATGATGATCGATCAATTATCCTTTGCATATGCTAGCCCCAATGCATCTATTGGATCATTGATCCCCGTGATCGACAATTCTTAGCCGACAACTAAGAATATCGGTGTCAGAATGTATTCATCCCTTATGGGTACCTTTGACTTCATGGCACCGGTTCACCATATTTACGCCATGTCTAGTAGGCCCGTTTTGTCAGAGAGGTATGTTCCTTTCCGTACTTCCTGTTATCACTCAAAACTGACTAGGGTAGCATGCAAATAAATCCCAAGGTAACCTTGAACCACTTTGGATTGGAAACTTCCCTTTCCAACCACGAGAGGGATATCTCAAATAATGTCACAAAAACTAATGATAAATCAATAATGCACAAAAATAGTGGGCATATCTACAAGTATCAGAAAGGTTTTTAGTTTTAGGTTTTGTGGGTTGGACAGGGAGAATAGTCCATTGGGCATGGATTCAAATGATCAGGCAAATAATACAAGAGTTCAACAATGGGTATCAAGGGAACAGAGGCAAGGTAGAGGCTGCTTACAGAGAAAGATATTTATAAAGGTATGACAACAGAATAGCGAGAAACAAATACTTTATGCAAAGAGCACTTATCAACAAGTGAATTCTTAACATAAAATAGAAGAAAATGACTGCAAAGGACCGCGAGACCGAGCATCTAACAAAGGGATGAATTATGGACCCGCAGTTCAGTGCATGAAGGTAACTTATAACCATCCATAAAAAAGAGCATCTAATAAAGGATGAGTTCTATTAACATAACATGGTTACAACTTAAGACAAAAATGGTGAAATGATATGAAAACTGAGAAATGAGACACACTCTGCAAAAAACATCACATGAATCTCTGCAATCTCAATAACAAAAACCTATGAAACTTGTATTAAAATGAAAATGAAAGTTCCAACCACGAGGCCCTACTCCGATGCCTCCCCCTCCATTGTGTCTTTTTTACATGTGCATATATAGAGAGATTCCCTCAACCCTAAAGACTCGAGTCATCAATCTTGGTTTCTAAAAATAGAAATATTGTTACAAGGACTGACACATGTAAACACTAAGTAATTCCTGGAAACTAGTTCAACAAAAAATAAATACAAGTGAGAAGATGTTGGCTTCTCAAATAAACTCGAATAGCTACTGCCTGAAAGGCTAGAGAAATCTGCTACCTGTTGCCTAGTTTGTAGGGAAAATGCTTCCCTCATATGCCACCTGTAGATGCTGGAACACTGTCTCCTGTAAATGCCCTCTGTAACTACTCTTTTGTAGCACCCGAAAATTCTGTAGTGCACCTCTTAATTTCGTAGTGCACTGGTGTTTTTCAAAACTGCGAAAATGAACTCTTCATTCTGTTATGGTATTTGTACATACAAACTTCTCTCCTTAGTATGCTGCACACAATTAATCTTTCCCTGTAGACTTCATATGAAAGAAATAATTAGTACTCTTGCAAAATGAAGTTATATCATTTATCATAATTTTGCAAACTTGTTGGGATTATGCAAGAAAAACACAGCAGAAAACAAAGATACAGGAAATGATGCCATTCTTTTGTAATATTTATTCCTATTGCAACAATCTATTTACTTTAAAACACCCATGGCATTGTTCAAGACCCAATTGCAACGACTGAAACTTATTTTCAATCAAAAGTGAATCCACCAGAAGGAACTGTTGTAATCTGCAAGAAATATCTCCTTAGGTGCCTCCATAACTACTTCCTGAGCTTCAGAAGATAGAGGTTGTGTTGCAACCATACCAGTCGCCTTTCTGAGAAACAGAACATACCCTTTGAAAAGTGTAAAATCGTTGTTTCCCTGACATTTTCAGATATGTCTTATTTGCGTCATGACACCCTTGTCAAGTTATGGGATCGATGTGATGGATCATCTATTAAATATAAGAGTTTTAACCAGACACGTTTTTATCAACTCTTGGCATAAGAATTCGATGAAACCAACATAACAAAGAATTCCTCTTGAGGTTGTTGTTTGAACTATGCTGTGCATTTGGAGAACAAAAGACTCCTGCGTGTTCTTTTGGAACCTGTAGCTTACAACTTGATTCTTGAGCCACCTAAATCTTTAGAACATTTGCGCAACACATCTTCACCTCGACACATGGAACTTGAATCATCAATAGGGTACCTAGCAGAAATGTTTTCAGTCGATGTATCAATACAAAACCAAGAAGGAGCTTATCGATTACACTTGATGTGTCAACTTGTTGTTGACTCGTGGCCTTGAATGTTTGTCTTAACTCATGGATTTAAAATTGTGGTTTGACTCGTGGCTTTAATTTTGACTTAACTCGTGGCTTGAAATTGTGGTTTGAGCCTGCGACTTTGATATATGGAATGGCTTTATGTGTCGATTGATGAAATGGATTTAAAACAAACCATCAAACCTGATAGGCTTAGACTTGGTTTAAATAATGGGTTAGACACTTTCGTCATTGTTACTATGTTGGTGAGGGAAAGAAATAAAGGTGGAAAGTGAAGTTTCCCTGTAATCTTTGTACAAACGATCACCTTACCCCATTTATGCCCCAAACTTCTGGAAGCTGCAAGGATTTTATCTCTACCGCATGCCGTGCTGACTAATCCTTTTCCACATAACCAACACATGGCCTCGAGCTCCTCGAATGCCGAAAATGTGGTGAGTGGGACTCAAAACCCACTGATGCAAGACACTGACCGTTTATGCATCAATATGGTTAAATATGAGGTTAATGTAGCCACTCAGTCTCGCGATTACAGTTCTCCATAGACTGTACCTGGTCTAGATTCTCCCCCTCCTCCATAGATGCCCTTACAGATCAAAAAACCAAAGCCCCCGCCTCGTATTCTGAAAGGAGTACTCAAGCTCTCTACCCACAATCCTAATTCTAGAGCCACCCAAAATTACTCTATTATTGAGGACCTGGTTCAAACCCCTTATGCGATGTCAGCTCTAGAGGTACTCTAGATGTGCCCTTCACAGAGGAATGCCTTGTTATCTCCGTTAGGAGATCTAGATCCTTGTGGCTCAAAAGTTATCAAGTTTGACGTCACAGATGTGAAGCCTCACTTTCCTTACCATGTGGCATTCCAAATCCATGTGGGTTACTCAAAGTATACCATCAAGTGTACTGTTGTTGATGAAGGCACTGCAACATGTGTGATGTCCCTGGTCTGTTGGAAATCCCTCGACTCTTCGACCCTTTCTCAGTTTCTAACCATGTTGATTGCTTTTGATGGTTGTTCCTTCCGCCCTCACAATATTCTTCCTACCTTTCCGGTCCAGTTAGGTGGGAAAATGGTAGAGGTGGATGTCGAGGTGGTTGATGCACCCGTCGACTATAACTTGTTACTAGGACGCAATTGGACTTATGCTACGACTGCAATCGTATCTTTCGTCTTCTGTACTCTTTTTTTTCCTCACAATGGGAAGATCATGACGATCGATTAATTATCCTTTGCATATGCTAGCCCCAATGCATCTGTTAGACTGTTGATCCCCATGATCGACAATTCTCAACCGACAACTGAGAATATTGGTGTCATAATGTATTCATCCCTTATGGGTACCTTCGACTTCATGGCACTGGTTCACCATATTTATGCCATGTCCAGTAGGCCCGTTTCGTCAGAGAAGTATGTTCCTTTCCATACTTCCTGTTATCACTTAGAACTGACTGGGGTAGCATGCAAGTAAATCCCGAGGTAACCTCGAACCACTTTGGATTGGAAACTTCCCTTTCCAACCACGAGAGGGATCTCTCAAATAATGTCACAAAAACTAATGATAAATCAATAATTCACAAAAATAGTGGGCATATCTGAATGTATAAGAAAGGTTTTGAGTTTTAGGTTTTGTGGGTTGGACAGGGAGAATAGTCCATTGGGCATGGATTCAAATGATCAGGCAAATAATAAAAGAGTTTAGCAATGGGTATCAAGGGAACAGCGGCAAGGTAGAGGTTGCTTACAGAGAAAGATATTTATAAAGGTATGACAACATAATAACAAGAAACAAATACTTTATGCAAAGAGCACTTATCAACGAGGGAATTCTTAACATAAAACAAAAGAAAATGATTGCAAAGGACTGCGGGACAAAGCATCTAACAAAGGAATGAATTCTGGACCTGCAGTTTAGTGCATGAAGGTAACTTATAACCATCCATAAAAAAGAGCATCTAATAAAGGATGAGTTCTATTAACATAACATGGTTACAACTTACGACGAAAATGGTGAAATGATATGAAAACTGAGAAATGAGACACACTCTGCAAAAAACATCACATGAATCTCTGCAATCTCAATAATAAAAACCTATGCAGCTTGTATTAAAATGAAAATGAAAGTTCCAGCCACGAGGCCCTACTCCGGTGCCTCCCCCTCCATTGTGTCTTTTTTACATGTGCATATATAGAGAGATGCCCTCAGACCTAAAGACTTGAGTCATCAATCTTGGTTTCTAAAAACAGAAAGATTGTTACAAGGACTGACACATGTAAACACTAAATAATTCCTGGAAACTAGTTCAACAGAAAATAAATACAAGTGAGAAGATGTTGGCTTCTCAAATATGGTCGAATAGCTACTGCCTGAAAGGCTGGAGAACTTTTCCACCTGTTGCCTAGTTTGTAGGGAAAATTCTGCCCTCATATGCCACCTGTAGATGCTGGAACACTGTCTCCTGTAAATGCCCTCTGTAACTACTCTTTTGTAGCGCCTGAAAATTTTGTAGTGCACCTCTTAATTTCATAGCGCACTGGTGTTTTTCAAAACTGCGAAAATGAACTCTTCATTCTGTTATGGTATTTGTACATACAAACTTCTCTCCTTAGTATGCTGCACACAATTAATCTTTCCCTATAGACTTCATAGGAAATAAATAATTAGTACTCTTGCAAAATGAAGTTATATCATTTATCATAATTTTGCAAACTTGCTGTGATTATGCAAGAAAAACACAACATAAAACGAAGATACAAGAAATGATTCCATTCTTTTGTAATATTTATTCCTATTGCAACAATCTCTTTACTTTAAAACACCCATGGCATTGTTCAAGACCTGGTTGCAACGACTGAAACTTATTTTCAATCAAAAGTGAATCCACAAGAAGGAACTATTGTAATCTGCAAGAAAGCTCTCCTTAGGTGCCTCCATAACTGCTTCCTGAGCTTCAAAAGATAGAGGTTGTGTTGCAACCATACCAGTTGCCTTTTTGAGAAACAGAACAAACCCTTTGAAAAGTGTAAAATCATTGCTTCCCTGACATTTTCAGATATGTCTAATTTGCTTCATGGCACCCTTGTCAAGTTATGGGATCGATGTGATGGATCATCTATAAAAGATAAGAGCTGTAACCAGACACGTTTTTATCAAATCTTGGCATAAGAATTCAATGAAACCAACATAACAAAGAATTCCTCTTGAGGCTGTCGTTTGAACTGCGTTGTGCATTTGGAGAACAAAAGACTCACGCGTGTTCTTTTGGAACCTGTAGCTTACAACTTGATGCTTGAGCCACCTAAATCTTTAGAACATCTACGCAACACATCTTCACCTCGACACATGGAACTTGAATCATCGATAGCGTACCTAGCAAAAAGGTTTTTAGTCGGTGTATCAATATAGAACCAAGAAGGAGCTTATCGATTACACTTGATGTGTCGACTTGTTGTTGACTTGTGGCCTTGAATGTTTGTCTTAACTCATGGATTTAAAATTGTGGTTTGACTTGTGGCTTTAAGTTTGACTTAACTCGTGGCTTGAAATTGTGGTTTGAGCCTACAAATTTGATATATGGAATGGCTTTGTGTGTCAATTGATGAAATGGATTTAAAACAAACCATCAAACCTGATAGGCTTAGACTTGGTTTAAATAATGGGTTAGACACTTTTTAATGTACACACCATTTTTATTTTGGTAAAAATAACAAATTGCAAATATAAAGAAGCATAAAACTAGGATTTGGGCAATACTAACAATGATTTTGAAATGTAGGTCAGAAGACAATCTTAGGTAAAAAATGATCAACGAGAGCTTGATGAAGAATCTGGAGGTTAAGACATAGGCCACAAGACTTTATGAAAACAACAAATCAAGTAGAGAGGGATGAAAACACTCTTAAAAATAACATTGCATTTTGATCGCTAACATCTGGCTCCAACTGGGATGGAGACCTCCTTGCGAGGCTCCAAGGACCTAGTAGTTCTAGTCGCCTTGTCCATTGGGCTATGGAGTCAACAATCAACCATTCTATAAAAAATTCTCAAGGCCTGCCTTTATTCACACAAACTGACT